>JAKSZP010000139.1:0-177453 GCA_022478985.1 Massospora cicadina
CCACGTCCTGATCAGGCTCTATAATGGCTATTGCCTTCCCTGTACACAGGTGGGGAAGGAGGAGAATTTCTCAAATTCAAACTGTTTGATTACGCTGTAACCTTTGAGGCCCCTACGGAGCTTGTCCACGAGGATATCATGGTGCACAGTGCTTAGGAGTCAGTCAAATATGATGAATAGGTCATTTGCCTCATTCTATCATGTGCACACCGTGTGGATGGTTTGGTCTTTGTTGTTAATCTTTATGGAGAATACGTTTTTTGCTGCTTCCACCACTTCTTCCACGGACATGAACCCAACGTCATCCATCCTCTATGTAAATTTTTATAATTTTCGAGACGGTGTTCAGGAAAGTCACAAAGAAGGCCTCCCCCATTTTTTCCCACGATTTGAGGGAAGTATCACTGACCATAATTTTAAGGCCGTGCTCAAGGGAGGATAGGGGTTGAGTGTTCTATTTTAGTATATGCGCCCATTTTTGCAGAAATTTGCAAAACTCCCAGTGCAGCACTGTACTCACCCTTTTGGTGGGAAGGTGTGTCAACATTCCACTGGAGCATTTTTCCCTGGTGGGTTGGAGGGCTTTGGGCCTTTTGCGCTGGCCGCTTTCGCCCAACTGGTGTTGTTGCGGACAAATTTGCTCATATTCCTGGTTGATTGTCAATCTCAGAGAAATTGTGTAGAATCGTGTTACTAAAAGTGATAGTAATGGGAAAGAAAAAGCTCTTATTAGTGAATTATTGGAATTAGATAATATAATTTTGGCGCACAGCTTTTTCAGCTGTCCATTGTGAATCAATTAATTGTTCCCCTCATGGTTTGACCCTTGAGGTTAAGTATCCAAATCTTAAAATGTATCTTTTGCCTTTATTTTCTTAGGTATTGTCATCCTTGGTGTTTGCTGACCAATTTATTGGTGTCAGGAACTCAATAACAATTGATTCAGGTCATGTAGCCAAATGATGATTCTGCCATTTGACACAGAGTTAGAATTCTAGTTAGTTTCTGACAACTCCCCATCCATTTGCTCTGAATGATTCCCCATAATAATTTGACCGTTAGGTGTTACTCTCTTAACAAATTCTTGCTAAATACTGTTGGGGATGATTCTGACAAAAAGACTAACCAAATCAATCATTTGTTCCCTTCCATTAATTAATTATGACCAACACTTTAGTTGGCAACCATCTCCAAGATATTATTTGTAACTGTCAATCATCAAATACTTTAAATAGTCAATGTGTTGATAATGTGGTTAACTTAAATTTTACACTTAGGGGAGGATACCCCAGTGGTAGAATAGGTACCTCTACCACTGTCTCCCCAAGTTTGATTCTCAGTAGAGGAACTTTGGGCAGGGGACGATTATGACTATGTTGGCATCGCGCACCAATGCCCCAAACTGAGATAGCAAATAGCAAAGGCAGTCCATGGAGTTCCTGGCCTATCACACGCCGCGCATGGAGGTTTTCCAGGTTTTATCCTCCTTTCCCATTTTCTTCATTTCCCTTCATCAGTGCGGTATTGTCCCCAAGTCAGCCCAACTCAAATAAAATTTAAATTTAAAATTTAAATTTCAACACTTGTCTTTAGAATTACCTATGGCAGGAGGTCTTAAAACTTCAATAAACATGGTATTCCAAGCAATTTTGGACTTACTGAGCCTGTAATAAGTTCTTTTTAGGTTGGTTTTTCACCTTGGTACTACGCACAACGCTCTAGTATTTTTTCTGGATGCCAAAATGCATGAGTCCCAGTAATAGCATTAATCAAGGTGCTCTTTCATCTACTTAAAACCATTGTTCCCTATAGCCTTATGGGCAGCCATTTTATGTATATCCCTGATGATGGTCTCTGGAATATAAATTTTATCCTTTCAATCACCTTGTATAGCATCCATTCATGATCATGGTGTCTTTTTTTTAGTACTAGATGGTCCCAACCGAGGGGGATGATCATGGTGTCTTTCTGTAGATCTGATAACAATTTTTATAATGGGTTTTTGCTTATCCTAAATTCACAATTGATCATCTTCTGGAATAATTTGTCAGTGGCTAAACTAAGTAGGAAAATAATATGTAATTGGATAAGTTGTCAGCATTTTGTGCTATACCCCTGAAAAATGCTTAGCTTGTTATTATAGGCTTTTATTTCAATGCCCACTGAACTAATCAGGCCTCAGGCTCCTCAAGTCGTTATCCATCTTAGGGACGCATGATCTGTTACAACGTTGAAATAAGTGCGGTGAAGATATACCCAAAATTGCTTGTAGTCTGTAGGACATTTTCTCTCTCAGCTGCAGATGAAGAATGTCTTGAGTTGGATTCAGCCAAAACAAGGAAATGTCAGCCATTCATGAGTTTCCAATAAAACCAAAGGCAATTTTAATAATAATGATAACGAAAACTTGTGGAAATCAGCCAAAGACCCTGGATGATTCTTGGTAAAACCTCATTAATTGGGTTAACACATTTTGACGCTTTCACGGGCACCATAGTTTAAAATTAAACAGTTGTAACGCCATCCACATGACAAATTTTGGGGCAACCAGTGGAAGTACTATCCCACCATCACCAAGTCCCTCAAAGCACCTGCGTGGGGACCCCCCTTTTTTATAGGCATGGCGGAGGTTCCCCAAGGTGAAAATACTTTATCTAGCAGTGATTGGCTAAAGTTCATCAAAACCTTACTGCATGGGTACGTTCTGCCCCAGAATCCCAACTATCAGTTTCCCAAAAAGTAACTCGTTTTTTCCCAAGATCTGATAGGAGCACCTACAATATTACCTAATTCAGAAGCATTTAAGCTATCTGAAACTATCCTAAAATTCCCCCTGACCCTCAAAACAGTTTAAATACTGTTTAGTCAAATATCAAGAGGGATCACTTTTTTCTTACCCCCGCGCTCACAATAAAAAACATAAAATTTACATTTTTAGTAGCGCTTATTATTTATTATATTAAAAACATTTGTGGGATCCAGCGGCGTAGCACCAGTGAGCACAAAAAAGTTGGATTCCTACAAAATGGTGCTCACTAAAGGGGATCCCTGTACACCAAAACTAGTTGCTCTTAAAAAGCAACTAATAAGCGCTTTGTCCCGCCTTGAGGAGCTTGAGCAGCGCCCTTACAAACTCCCCATTAAGGACTAGTTCACCCATGGTGAAGGGAGCATTGCTACCTTTCTATACGTTTACAAAGCTGCTATGTTGGTGCCACAGACAAGAAAAAATTTAGACATATCCTTTCTTTGTTTAAGTCGCTTAGCACATGAGATGATAGTACCCACCCTGAACCTTGGGTACACCTGGCCAGAGGTGAAGGAGGCTATTTTGGCTGATTTTGATAAAAAAAGTCTACATCAGGAAAAACAGGCCTTTATGCGCCTTAGCTTGTAATAGGGTGAATTGCTTATTGCCTTTGATGAACGATTTTACCTCTCTGCGCAAAGGTTGTCCGCCTCCAACCTGCTCACCCTTGATAATGCTATCGTTGCCCTGTTATCTGAGTTAACTTCTCAACCCTCTTTAGCTAGACATATCATTTCAGTGTTCTGCTGCTCTACAAATATCCGTGACATCAAGGTTCTTCTAGATGTGGCCAAACTTTGTGTATGTGCCACAACATATGAAGCTGAGGCGACAACCTTGGCTCTAACCATTGAGGAGCATCCGCCTGCTGAACAATTGGGAGTGAGCCCACCTGTGCCTATCCTCCCTGCTAAACCTGTTTCCTCAGCACGACTTAAAAAGGATACACCATCTTCTTGTAAATTGGAGTTCGCTTCTGTGCCTTCTCATCCAGCCAAGCTGGTAAATGCGGACCCTAAGGCTACCCAATCTTCTGTAGCCATCTCCCCTACTTCCATCGCAGCTTTGCCCGTTGTTGAGAATACCCTTGGGGAAGAATATGAGGGTGTTATGATGACATTGGGTACTACCTATTGGGAGCCCCACCGAAATAGAGGTTCCTGATCATTTAGACGCTGGAGGAGTAGATGAGACCACCATACCTGAGGAGACGTACCTCAGCCAAATTCTAGGGTCTCCAAGGGTTATTGATACTTCTAGCGATGGTAACCAATTTGTAGCTGACCTTATTTGACCCCTTCAGCGGGTGCATCCCATAAAACTCATCTTGGATATATACCCTGAGACTGCTATACGACTATCCTCCACCTTTTGGCTCAAGGAGGTCTTAGATTTGTTGCCTAACTTTAGAGGAAAACTTACTAAGGTTGAAGTAGTCATTCAAAAAGTCCAAATACTGGCCATTCTAAACACTGGCTCCCCAGTTAACGTGATCTCCACAAAGCTTATTAAGAAAATAAAGCTAGAGACTGACTTAGTGTACACGCAAGAATTTGGAACCGCTGGCCTAAATAATACCCGTGCAATTGGGGCATACTCATCCTTTCCCATTTGCACTGGGAAGCTTATTTTATCAGACCCTTCCATGGCTTTGGACAATAACGCGTATGATATGCTCATTAGCACTCAGTTTATGATTGAGTATGAGGGAGAAATAAACATGAAGCAAGGATACCTCTTGTTATTAAACTATGAAGTCCCATTAATCTTATCTAACAAAAAACCCAGAAAGCACGAATACTCTTGCCTGATTGAATACCCTTTCTCAGCTATGACTTTATCATATTCCATCTCTGGACGCCACACTAAGAAATTGTCCAATTCAGTGGATTCAAGGGATGACATCCCTTTTTATTCTGCAGATGAGGTATTAATTAAACCTGGTGAACAACGCGTGGTTGACACTAAAATCATGACCCAAATCCCACACCACTGCATGTTTTACTACAAATCTTGAGGGCGTTAGCCCTTTGGAGCCTAGGGTATTGCCTGGGATACTAGACCCAGCCTACCAGAGGCCTATTACCCTTTTGCTGGGAAACCTCATTGGAAAAAACATGATCATTAGAAAACATCAGGAGATTGGCTAAGGCTTTCTACTTCCAGTGGAAGATATTGAACGTATCCACTTAGTTGGCTCTATGACTGATTTGGATTTGCCTATGGATAACCTGGTGTGCACTCTTCCTAGTGTTCATATTTCAGATGAGTTAACCCAAGTCGAATTGGAAAAAGTTCATACTTTATTAGACTAATTGGTGACATATTTTTTAAATCAGACCATGACTATGTTCACATGAAAGGCTGGTGTCACTCCATCGATGTGGGTGATGCCCACCCTATTTAGTCAAAACCTTACCATAAGTCGAAGGTGGAAGGAGAGCAAAATGAGGATGGAGCTCCAGCAATTGCTAAAACTGGGGTTGTTAGTACCTTCACAAAGCACTTGGTTTTTCCCTATGTTGCTTATTAAAAAGAAAAACGGAGATCATCTGATAGCTATGGACTACCAAAAATTGAATAATCTCACAAAAAAGGATAGTTATCCTATCCCCTGCATTGATGATGCCCTGTCCCAACTCTCTGGCTCTAACTTCTTCTCCGCCATGGACTTGGCTGGTGGCTATTGGCAAATGGACCTTTCCCCTGAAGATCAAGAGAAATGTGCTTTCATTTGTAGTGAGGGTCCTTTCCAATCAACCTGATTACCTCAAGGGTTGTTTAATGCACCTGCATCTTTTCAGCTGGTTATGGACCATATTTTGCAGGACCTGAAGTTAACTTGTGTCATTGTCTATCTTGATGATATCACAGTGTTTTTGTGAACCTTCAACGAATATCTTGATCTGAATGAGGTGTTTCAAAGGGTATGCAAGTCAAATATTAAGCTGAAGCCTTCAAAATGTACCTTCTTCCAACGGAAATTGGATTTCCTGGGGCATTCCATTTTCCAAGAAGGAATCAAAACCATGCAAGATAAGGTTGAAGCGAATTTGAAAATACCTCCCCCTAAGAGTTTATGAGATATTCAGGTATTTCTAGGGATGATGGGGTACTAATTATAATTTTATCCCCAAATTTTCCCGGCTCAGCGAACCACTCATTCACTTATTGACTAAGAACACCCCCTTATATTGGGATGCTGAACAGAAGACCGCTTTTGAGACATTGAAACAACTGTTACAACAACGTCCTATCCTGAGACACCCAGATTACAATAAACCTTTTATCCTGTTTACCAACGCTTCAGACTATGCCGTTTGAGCCATCTTAGCCCAATTAGATGAAACTTGTGTAAGTCATCCAGTATCCTATTTCAGCAAGATGCTGCTGAAAGTGGAACGCAATTATAGTGTAACTGAGAAGGAGCGCCTTGCCGTTTTGCTAGCTGTGAAGCACTACCGCCCCTTTTTATATGGGGTTGCCTTCACTGTGGTTACAGACCATGCTTCCCTAAAGTAGTTAAAGAACATGAAGGACCCTACTGACCAGCTAGCTCATTGGGCTCTAAAGCTCCAACATTATGATATGACAATTGAACACCATGCTGGGACCCATCACTTAAATGTTGATGGGTTGATGAGGCTGCCAGTCCTTCATTTTTGATAACAGTGAAGCGGAGAGGTTACATGACTTATTAATGACCCCCAATGAATGGGAGGATGAGGATGAGGATGAGCCCGTCCAGAAGATGTTAGCCTGGCACTCCCATAACACAAAAGTGGATAATGGGAAGCTTTATAAGCAGGTAGAAGCAAAATGGCTGCCTTACCTTCAGCTTTCAGAACGTTTACCTGCTATCTTAGAAGCTCACTCCACACTAGGGCATGGAGGGGCAAAAAAAAAGAGAAGAGAGAGAGAGAAAAAGCTTATGAGTGGATTAAATATTGTACTATTGGGGGGAATGATGGAATCTATCGTTGATGTCTTGGAAGCTTGCTTTACATGTAAAAAGCAATCTGGTTTCAAGACTAGATACCAATATCAACCCACTACCCCTCAACAAATGTTCCACGCCATAAGTTTGGATGTAGTAGGTCCCCTTCCTCAGATTACTAGTAGAAACAAATTTATCCTAGTAGATATTGATCATTTCACAAAGTGGGTGGAAGCTGTGGCTCTTTCTGCTCAACTGGCCAAGGCCACAGCCACCTTTTTACATCAAAAAATTTTCTCTCGACACAGCTGTCCCCAAGTATTACTCTGTGATAATGGAAAAAACTTCACATCCAGAGTGGTTAAAATCCTGGCCACAACCATGGAAGCCCAACAGCTTTTCTTGGCTCCATACAATCCCTCCACAAATGGGACAATGGAAAGAGCAAATGAAAAATTGGTTTCCATTTTACAAAAAATGGCCTCTTCTGATCCACTTCACTGGGATCATTACCCACCCAGTGCTCTGATGGCTCACCAGATTAGCTATCATCAGATCTTAAAAATGTCTCCATTTTGGGTCTTGTATGGGAGGGAACCTGGAATACCTGCTCTTCTAGCAAAAGATGTATTCTCTCTAGAGTTGAGGAGCCTGAGTAAGTTATGAGAAGATTGGCTCAGCGTATCATTCAACTCCAATCTGAGGCTATGACTAACTTAGCAAAAACGGTGAATAAAGAAGGAACATCTGCCAATGAGCTTTGAGCCCTGCCTACATTCCAAGTGTCATACAATGGTATTATACTATCATAACCGCATCAATCCTAGAAGCGGCAAACTTGGATCAATTTTGGAGGGCCCTTTCACCATTACCTACAAAAGAGGTAATGAATACTTTATAAAATCGCTAGCTACCAGAATAGCAATCAGCCAAGTACATGGCCGCTTCCTTCTTCTTTATTCTCCCCCACCATCCTTGAGGGGGTGATGTCAGACATTTGCCCTCTCAGCTGCAGAGGAAGAATGTCTTGGGTCGAGGTTCAGGCAAAATGAGGAAATGTCAGTTATTTATGAGTTTTCTAATAAACCCAAAGGCGATTTTGATAATAATGATAATGAAAATCTCATGGAAATTGGCTAAAAAGACCCTGGCCAGTCTTGGTGGAACCCCGTTATTTTAGGTAACACCATTTTGAAACCTGCATGGGCGCCAAATGTAAAATTGAATGGTCAGATTACTCTGACCACATGATGAATTTTGGGGCAACCAGCGGAAAGTACTGCCCCACCATCACCAAGTCCCTCAAAGCACCTATGCAGGGACCTCCTCTTTTATATGCGTGGTGGAGGTCCCCCAATGTAAAAATACTTTATCTAGTGGTGATTGGCTGAAAATCATCAAAACCTTACTGCATGGGTACGTTCTGCCCCAGAACCCGAACTATCAGTTTCAATAAAAGCAACTCGTTTTTCCCAAGATCTGATAGGAGCACCTACCATATTACCTAAATTGGAAACATATAAGCTATTCCAAAACTATCTCAAAATTCCCTCCAACCCTTGAACCAGTTCAAATACTGTTCAGTCAAATATTGAGAGGGATCGCTTTTTTCTTACCCCCATGCTCATAATAAAAAACATAAAAATTTTACATTTTTTAGTAGCGCTTATTATTTATTATATTAAAAACCTTTGTGGAATCTAACGGCGTAGCACCAGCGAGCACAAAAAAATCTGGATTCCTACATAGGCATATATGACTGCCAAACATTTCCTTTCCATAACCATGTCGTTTATTTCATCAATGTTTTAGTGTCCAAATGGAAAAGGCAACATGATGTTCTTCGCCGTCCTCTCCTATCTGTTTCAACATGACTCAATTGCCATGAGAAAACATAGGTTTGAACAATGAATTTACAATCAAAGTCTGGATGTAGGTGGATGGAGCTATTAGTAATGCTAATCAAAGATGTTCAAATGCCTCTTTGCACGTTTGATTTTAATCAAATAAGACCTTTCCATGAGTAAATGGATTAGTGGCGCCCCAAATTGCTCAAAATTATAAATCAATTGGCAATAATAACTGATGATGCCCAAGAAAACTTAGATATGATGCTTTTGCTTGGGAAATTTCATCTTGAATAAAACATCTAGTTTGGATGGCTGGGGTTGAAGTACTTCCTTATTTATCACGAAGAAAAGGTCTTCCAGTTGATCCTTGAAATTTTGCACTTACTGGGATTAATTTTTTTGTTAATTGCTGATAGCCTCTTCAAAACCTCCTCTAAGTGTTCCAAGTGGCTATTAAAAGTGAAACTAAAAATTAATGACATTAAGGTATATTAATACATAAGACAACTGCAAATCTCCCAATATCGTGCCCATGGCTAACCATAATGTAGCTGGGACATTACATAGCCTTTTCAGCATCCTAGTATGCTGGAGTAACCCTTTTGATTTATGATCAAACACTTTTGAACTCCTATTTGGGCAAGTTAATTTGAGAGTATCCACTTATAAGGTCATTGAAGATAATAATCTTGCACCCGCTGGTTAATCCAAAGTATCATTTTTTTGCAAAATGTGGTATGAGCCCTTTTTCATGATATCATCCAGTTTTTGGTAATCTTTGACAGTCCAATTGCTTCCTAAATCTTTTTTACTATTAAGATTGGGGATGCCTAAGGCTTTTTGATGGGACTAACATGCCATGACCAATAAGCTCTTTAAATTCATCTTTGGCAACTGCTTGTGTTTCTATTGATCGTCTAATCAAGACTAATAGGACCAGATCATGATTAACAGTTTCAATGGTGAGAATTACGTTTTTAGCACAGCCTATGTTTTAGCATCTTTTACAAATAGTTTCTGGTATTTCATAAATATCTCCTGAAAATGAACGTTTTCTGTGTTAGTCAGGTTGGCTAGTTCAGCATCAGGATGACATTGTTAATGCCAATTGTGCCCTCATCAGGAAGCCTCATATCATCAAGGGTTCCGAGATTCATGAAAACATTGATTTTCATGGTTATTAATAGATGTAAAAGTCAATCACTTGATGTCTCTTAATAGTGAAGGACTGTCTTTGTAGATTCGTGCATAGGAAAAAATTTCTTCGTGTCTAGGAATAACAATACCAGGTGAAATTGTCATAGCTCCATGACATAAATGAGTGCACAGACTGTAAGGATAAAGCTGGTCGTCAGGAGGCCAAAAAGGTTAAGTTGTCAGGCCTTTCTGACCTGAAACATACCCTGGACTAACTCTGTGTACAGGTGAGATATGCCCAGGTTGGTCCTGGGTATGTGCGTGATGCTCAGCCTGGCGTTACAGACGGTCAGTTTAAAGCATTAGCTATGTTCTTAATTTGGACGGCTTGTTACACTTTCTTGGTGAACAGGGGTTTGAAACCCATTCCAATTTCAATATTACCAAATTGGTTTGAGACCAGTTACAATCCATTACTTGAGTTTGGTTAATTTTGAGTTACAGGACCCTGGTCAATGGTAGCGTGCACCTAGGCTTAGCATCACTTCCGCCAATTGATGACTCGCCCCTCATTGTTAAAGTATGTTTCTATGTGAACAAATTTCCTAATAAAAACCACCCGTTAGCTTTACGCTTTTTTTATATGGTTCCCTGTGCAAACCTGTGCACGGACATCTTTGAGGAGGTCTCCAACAACGTTGGTCATTTTACTTTTACAATAATATCTACCAAATCTGGTGCATAACTGGGCATCCCTGGCCCCCTCCATATCAAGGCACCCAAGCACTCCAGCACAGATCTCCACTTGATTATGGACTCCCCTTTGGGGTCCAACCAAGTTTTGTTGTTTATTATCTTTCTACTACTATATACCGCGTTGTACACCCTTGCCCTGGGTCCCTTTGGCTCCAGCACCCTCCGCGGTGCTCTGTTTATAATGTTACTAATGACTAATTCCCTGGCGGTGTGACTGTGCATCCAGCATCACCTTTCTGGGAACAAGAGAGTTACAGACACTACCCTGACAGCATTATTGGGTTTCAATCATGATTTAGACCATGGTTCAAATATTTCTTTAAAAAGTCTTTCTGGAAGTTTTATAGTCAGCACAATAAGGATGACTACTTTAATTTAAGGTAGTAAAGGTACTTCCTGATTTTAAAGAAGCAGGATTCCTTTTGACTTGCAGATCTGCATAGGTAAGGATTTAATCTTTGAGCGGGATTTGGCAAGTTTAATCAGTATTATTCCATCCTTGTAGGCCATATTAAAATAGATTGGGTTTCTTCTTTTCAATCTTCCCATTTATATTACAATCTAGCGAAATGCTCTGCCCAAGGATGGTGATGGTGTCCTCTTTATGTTTTACTAAGTTACCCACCTTTGCTTAAATTTACAATCTACAAAAAATCTTTACCAATTATATTAGTTTTTATATTAGTAGATGGCATCAATAAGTTTGTAAACCATTTTACCTATTGATTTATCCAGCCACTAACCACTTGGAAAAGATCAATTAAACCTACTAAATCAGCAAAATTAGGAACTATATAGCTAAACCCAATTGGCATATAAATTAGCCAAACACTATACTAATCACTTAAAAACAATTAAAACTATTGAATTAATTAAACCATCAAATACTTAACTGAAGCCATTGAGCCCATAGAATCAACCAAAAACCACAATCACTCAGCTAAAACCAGTTATTGGATTTTCTAAAACTACTAAAAACTACAAACCACTTATTTAAGGTTAAGAGTTTTTAAATTATGTGGTTCTTAAAATGCTCAGCTAAAATGATATATAAATAACATAGAGTCTTTTATCTTTAGATCTTATCTAGAATTAGTATTCAAAATTTATAATGATTTTATTGAAAAATAGCCTATTAAAATTCCCAAACTCCATAAAGTACTTTTTCCAAGTTTAAACATTTATATTAGTTGCTCATCAGATAGTGGATCCTATAAAAATAGGTAATTATAAATGTTATTTTTAACTGACTAAAAAAATGAGGAGGTTCTCAATTCAACCTATGTATTTTTTGCAAGGAAATCTTCAGCCAAATTTTCATTAAAGCCCTGTTTTACCCAAATTTGTTTGTGGAATTAAAGTTTAACAGACGATTAATCATTTAGTTTTATATATTGGTAGACGGCTAACAGTAAAATTAAAAAATCTTAAAATCAATCAAGTCAATATAAACCCACTAACCACTCAGCAAAATCTTTTGGAATATCAAATCAACTAAACCATCAATCGCTTACCTGAAACCATTGATCCCATTCAATCAAACTAAATCCACCAACCGCCACTCAACCAAAACCAATTTTTGAACTTTTCAAAGCTACTAAAAACTACCAATCTTTTATCAAAAAATATAGACTTATCAAATTAAACAATTAAATGCAATACACTTAGTTAATTGATATATTACTACCACAGAAAACTTACACCTTTTTTCTTATCTATATAAAACTTTCTTATTAGTTATTATAATTTTTAAAAATAGCCTATGAACGTTATAGACTTGATAATTTATGCGTGCCAAGTTTGGTGATTTTTGGTTCATTCTTTCATGAGATAATGTATCTCACACATAAATACATATACTTATGCAAACAATGATATATATAATAACATATAACAACACAATCTTGTCAGAAAATTGGTCCTAATTAGGATGTAATAGCTCATATTTAGCAACGCTATGCTAAATGTATCTACTCCAATGGATTTTAAACTCCAAAGATAGGGTACTATATGCCCCAAGTGACTTAGCTGAGTGCACTCCTGTCATGTCATATTCTTGCCAGTGGGCAACATTGGGCTCAATCTTCAGCTTCTTGACTAATTTAGTGCTGACAATTTTGATAGGCTCTAAACTATCACTTATAGCCCATACCCAAAACTTATTCACTGATGTTGGACATTCACCTTCTTGACTTAGGAGAAAGAATGTTGGAGGTATGAGTGCTCCTGAATCTGCTACCATGATGGCCCATCTCCTTCCCAATCTTCAAATAATAATGTGGTAATCAATGATATGAGTACCAATGGCGGAAAGACCTTGTTGGATTCTCGTGGAATCCTGACTATTGGAGAAATAAGGATTATAACCAAAATTAGTGAAATAAGGTAAGAACTGATAATAGGAATTCTCTGACTTCTCAGCCAAATTTGAGGTGTGCGTTACCACACGAGTCTGACCATCACTGAAGTGCAAAGATTTTACTTGATGATGATAGGATAAAAATTAACAAATCATTACCACACAAATCTGACCACCTCCAAGATGCAAAGATATTACCTGACAATAAGAGGGTAAACATTAACCAATAATTACCACATGAGTCTAACCACTGCTGAGGGGAAAAGATTTTACTCACTGGTGATTAGATACAATTCATCAAATTGTTACCACATGGGTCAGTTTTGCCTCAAAAAAATTTTATCTTTGATCTAATAGGCTGAAAGCCTATATTTTTTAATTTAGATAACTGAGCTTTACATTCTTTTGTCTCAAATACCCATGGTCTCAAAATCCAAACTAGTTTAAATAGGAAAAATTATTATTGAGAAAAGGACCTTCTTTGGTTTTGCCCTGCCTAAACAATAAAAAACATAAAAAACCTTTACTAAGTGTTATCTATTACTTTTATTATAAAGTAAATATCCCACTTTCTTAAATTATTTGTGGCATCCTTTGGCGGATCCCACAAATTGGTGCTCACTACAGGGGTTGAATCCCCTGAATATTTCTATAAAGTATTAAAAAAATCAATGGAGGCTGTAAACGTGAGCAGCTCTCCTGAACCCTGATTAGTTGCTCTTGAGAAGCAACTAGCTAGTTTTTTTTCTCATCTCAAAAAACTAGAGCAACGTAAAGTGGAGATCCCTACTGTGGGTTCTCTTTCAACTCAGTCAACAAGTGCGCTCCCTAAGGGTATATCCTCCAGAATCACTGGGGTTGCAAAAATGGCGGATAAAGCCAAGCTAATTACCTCACATCTTATGGTAGTCTCCCTCATTTCAATTACAACCTTGCCCATGGTTGAGATACCTCTGAGGCTGACTCTGAGGGGGCTTACAATGATGCTGGGTACTACTTATTGGGAGCTCCCGCGGAAGTGGAGGTCCCTGATTGCCTAAATGCCAAAGGAGTAGATGAAACCACCATACCTGAGGATACTTACCTCCGCCAAGTTTAGGTTGTATGGAAACTATTGACAAAGCCAGCGATGCTGATCAGCTCCTATCAAGTCTAAATCACCCTTTACAGCGAAGGCTTACTATGCAGTCTATTCTGGAGACTCACTCTGAGACCGCACGCAAATTAACCTCCACTTTTCATCTCAAGGAGGTCTTAGCGCTGTCAGCTGACTTTGGAAGCACACTTACCAAGGTTGAAGTAGTTGTTCACAAAGTCCGGGTTATGGCTATCCTAGATACAGGTTCTCCAGCGAATGCAATTTCATCTCAGCTGATGAAAAAGATTAAATTGATGCCTGACTTAGATTGTATCAAGGAATTTGGAACTGCGGGCCCAAACAACACCTGCGCTCTTTGCGCTTACTCCTCTCTACCCATACGCATTGGGAAGCTTATCCTATTGGCCCCCGCTGTGGCCTTATATAATAACTCCTATGATATGCTCATAGGTACTCAGTTTATGATCAAATATGAAGGCATTTTCAACATGAAGCAAGGGTTCCTATCTTTAATGAACTACGAAGTTCTATTAATCTTATCCTACAAAGAACCCGTCAAGAATGACTACACCTGCTTGGTTGAATACCCCTCTTCCGCTTTGTCTTTACATTATGTTACTTCTGGGCGCAACACTAAGAAATTGCCCAATTCAGTGGAGGCTAACGATGGTATTCCATTCTATGCGGCAGATGAGGTGGTGATTAAGCCAGGTGAACAACGAGTAATTGACATGAAAATCACACTCCAAATCCCACGCCACTGCTTATTACACCTTTTAAGCATCGATGGAGTTAGCCCTTTTGAGCCTCGGGTATTGCCTGTCATTTAAGACCCAGCCTATCAGAGGCCTATTACTCTACTGTTGGGAAACCTCACCAAAAAGGACATAATAGTAAAAAAGCACCAGGAGGTGGGCCAAGGGTATTTACTCCCTGTGGAAAAAGTTGAACAAATCCACTCTATTGGCTCAATGGCAGATTTAGGCCTGCCCACAGATAACCTGGTATGTACCTTGCTGAACGTCCATATTTTGGAAGAGCTGACCTCAGATGAGTTGGAGAAAGTGCAAACTCTTCTGGGTGAGTATAGTGATATATTCTCGAAAACAAACAATGATTATGGCCACATGAAGGGCTGGTGCCATTCCATCGATGTGGGTGATTCCCATCCCATTCTGTCAAAACCTTATCACAAGTCAAAGGTGGAGGAGCAACAAATGAGGACGGAACTCACGCAGTTATTAGACGCGGGGTTATTAGTTCCTTCGCAAAGCCCTTGGTCTTCCCCCTTCTGCTAATTAAGAAAAGAATGGAGGTCACTGGGTAGTTATGGACTACCGCAGGTTAAATAATCTTATAAAAAAGGATAGCTATCCTATCCCACGCATTGACAATGCCCTGGCCCAGCTTTCAGGCTCAAACCTTTTCTCTGCCATGGACTTGGCCAGTGGTTATTGGCAAATGTATTTATCTCCCCAAGACCAGGAGAAATGCGCTTTGATATGCAGTGAAGGCCTTTTCCAACCCACGCGATTACCCCAAGGGTTGTGCATGCACCTGCTTCTTTCCAGCATGCGATGGATCACATTTTTCAGGATCTCAAGTTAACCTGCATTATCGTCTACCTTGATGACTTTACCATATTTTTGAAGACCTTTAATGAACATCCTGATAATTTAAAAGAGGTATTCCAATGCTTACGACGCTCAACTATCAAATTAAAGCCTTTAAAGTGTTCGTTCTTCCAAAAGAAATTAAACTTCCTCGGACATACCATTTCTCAAGAGGGTATCCAACCCATACAAGATAAGGTTGAAGCGATTTCCAGAATGCCACCCTCCAAAAACCTACGGGATATACAGGTATTTTTGGGGATGATGGGGTATTACCATCAGTTTATCTCTAAGTTTGCCCAACTCAGCGAGCCCCTTGTTCGCTTACTAAAAAAGAATCTCCCTTTTTAATGGGGCATGGAACAGAAGGCCGCCTATGAAACAATGAAGTTGCTGCTGCAAGAACGGCCTATCCTAAGGCATCCTGATTATGGAAAACCGTTTATTTTGTTTACAGACGCCTCAGACTACGCCGTCAGGGCCATCCTAGCCCAATTGGATGAAAAAGGGGTAGATCATCCTGTTTCATATCTTTGTAAAATGATATCAAAGGCAGAACGCAACTATAGTGTTACCAAAAAGGAGTGTCTCGCCGTTCTACTCGCAGTAAAGCTTTATCACCCTTTCTTGTATGGGACCTCTTTCACTGTGATCACAGACCACGCATCTTTAAAATGGTTGCATAACATGAAGGACCCTACGGGGCGGTTAGCTCGTTGGGCTCTAAAGCTCCAGCATTACGATATGAAGATCAAACACCGTGCTGGAACCTGCCACATGAATGTTGATGGGTTAACTCGGCTGCTTATTCTCCACCTAGATAATAGTGAAGTGGAACGGCTGTATGATCTTCTAATGACCCCAACTGACTGGGAAGATGAGGATGAACCTGTACAGAGGACGTTGGCCCGGCACTCCTGTAACACAAAAGTAGAAAGAGGAAAATTGTATAAACAAGTGGGGACGAAATGGTTGCCCTACCTATGACCCTCAGAGCGTGTACCTGTCATCCTGGAATCTCATTCAGCTTTAGGCCATGGAGGAGCAATGAAAACCTATGAGTGGATATAAGATTGATATTTTTGGGAGGGAATCAAGGACACCATCGTTGAAGTCTTGGATGCTTGCCTTATATGTAAAAAGCAGTCCCAATTCAAGACTAGATACCAATATCAGCTGACTACCCCACAACAGCTGTTTCATACCATGAGCTTGGATGTAGTAGGGCTGCTTCCTCAAACCACAGGTGGAAACAGATATATTTTGGTAGTTATTGACCACTTCTCAAAGTGGGTTGAAGCTGTGGCGCTTCCAGACCAAACTGCTAAGGCTACTGCCACCTTTCTTCATCAAAGTATTTTCACTCGACATGGGTGCCCTCAAGTACTACTTTGTGACAATGGGAAAAACTTCACCTCCAGAGTAGTCAAGACCTTAGCTGCTTCCATGGGAGCCCAGCAACTGATCTCAGCTTCATATAACTCCTCAACCAATGGTACAGTAGAGTGAGCCAATGGTACTCTGGTTTCAATATTACAAAAAATAGCCTCGTCTGATCCCCTTCATTGGGATCTATATCTCCCAAGCGCGCTTATGGCTTCCAGAATTAGCTATCACCAGATTTTGAAATTGTCCCCTTTCCGAGTTTTGTATGGCAGGGAACTGGGCATATCTGCTCTCCTAGCTAAGGACGTCTTCTCTAGAGGAGAGGAGCCTAAAAAAGCCATGCAAAGGTTAGCTAACTGCATCATTCAGCTTTAATCAGAGGCTATGACCAACTTAGCAAAAACGGTTACTAAAGAAGGCCAAGCTGCCAATGAGCTCCGAGCTCCTCTACTTTCCTTCCAAGTGTCATATATAATTTTATATTAACACAATCTCATAACTCCCCATAGTGGCAAACTTAAATCAATCTGAGAGGGGCCATTTACCAATATGTATAAGAGAGGAAATGAGTATTCTATAAAGTCTCTGGCCACTGGAATTATCATAAACCGGGTACATGGCCGCTTCCTATGACCCTACACCCCTCCCAACATTCTTGAGGGGGGCAATGTCAGACATTCACTTTCTCAACTTAGGAGAAATAATGTTGGAGGTATGAGTGCTCCTGAATCTGCTACCATGATGGCCCATCTCTTGCCAAATTTTCAAATAGTATTGTGGTAATCAACGATATGAGTACCAATGGTGGAAAGACCTTGGTGGATTCTCAGTGGAATCCTAACTATTGGAGAAATAAGGATTATAACCAAAATTGGCGAAATAAGGTAAGAACTGATAATAGGAATTCTCTGACTTCTCAGCCAAATTTGAGGTGTGCGTTACCACACGAGTCTGACCATCACTGAAGTGCAAAGATTTTACTTGATGATGATAGGATAAAAATTAACAAATCATTACCACACGAATCTGACCACCTCCAAGATGCGAAGATATTACTCAACGATGATAGGGTAAACATTAACCAATCATTACCACATGAGTCTGACCACTGCTGAGGTGAAAAGATTTTACTCACTGGTGATTGGATACAATTCATCAAATCATTACCACACGGGTCAGTTTATGCCTCAAAAAATTTTATCTTTGATCTGATAGGCCAAAAGCCTATTTTTCCTAATTTAGATAACTGAGCTTTACATTTTTCTGCCTTGAATACCCAAGTCTCAAAATCCAAACTAGTTTAAATAGGAAACACTAGTATCAAGAAAAGGACCTTCTTTGGTCTTGCTCTGCCTAAACAATAAAAAACTTTAAAAACCTTTACTAAGTGTTATCTATTACTTTTATTATAAAGTAAATATTCCACTTTTTAAATTATTTATGGCATCCTTTGGCGGATCCCACAACTGATAACTACATAATTACACTCATAGTAGGTTTCAGAATTTTTTATTAGGTAAATATTATGATGGTTGCCAAATTCTAAGTAAGACTTCAGACTCAAACAGATTTCTGGAAAATTATCTGCCAAAGTCTTAATCAAAATATCCACTTTTTTGTCATTTAGAGATTGTAGGTTTGAGGAACATTTGAGATGGCAGTTTAAACCTTTGATCAACGATCTGTTTATACTAGGTTTTTGATACTTTGGCTCGAGCTTCTTCAGTGGCTTCTGACTGCTTTGACTTTTTTACCTTAGCTCAGAAAGTAACCATGTAGACATCATCAGCCATGATGTGATTTAGGTTATTTTTTGCCACCTCGTAGGTTCAAAAAAGCTTGCCTGGGTCAGTGGAATGTGTGGTAGGACATTGGTGGAGGTAGAGCATTCCGCCTCTACTACACCTTCTATTTTCCCGCCTTTTCCTCAATTAAAACCTTCAGGGCCACATTCACCCTAGATCTCTTGTCTGCCTGTCTAAAGCATTAACTGACAAAATTCTCTTTCTACCTTAATTATGACATGTTATCAGCCTTGGTTGCTGATCCGTTTTTGGTTTTAAGAAAAAGTTTTTTCCCTTAATCAGTCAAATTGGTATTTCTTGGTCCTGATAATCGGAATTTTAGCTGAACTTTGGGCTGATTAGGGGCGCCAAACCTACTAGCGCACTTTCTTAAATAATCTTGAGTTCCAAAGCCCCTATGATACAATTGAAGGCTGGAATTATAAAGCGCCTCAAGTCACGGCATGGCTTACCCACATGCTTATGGCAATGTTCATCAAATTCAGTCAAAACATTAGATCCAAGTAGGCCTTAAGCCTCAAGATAAACCCTATTAGCGAAGTCTCTAATGGATTTATTTCTCTGAAATTCAATGTTAAGCAACTCTGTTTTCCAGGCTGATAGCTTTTCAGGCCCTCCAAATTGCTTACTAATGCGCTCTATGCATTCAAATAGACCAATTGGCACCTAAATAGGGTAAGACAAGGTTGAAACTGTGTGAGTCCAAGAAATTGATAATAGCTGTTGAATGCATGATTGATGCTCCTTGCTGGCCTTTTTGATTAGCTTGAGAAATGACAGCACATTTACATATCTGGCAAATTTCAGCAAATTTAGGGGTTTAAAGTCATCATGCCAAGATTTAGAAAGAGGAGTTTTACTTCATCTAGAGATGGAGCATCTTGTGGAATCAACTTTTAAAATTAGGCTTACTCCAGATTGGTGTTATTTGGTGTCAGAATTAAAGCCAAAATTTAGGCGTGGAACAGACGTCTGAAATATTAGTTTCAGCATCCAGGTCGATCCCTGATGACTCAGCTTTTTTAAATTTTACCCAAACTGCTAGATTTAGACTCTTGAATTTGGGCCTTGGAAAATTTCCTAATCGATTTCTGCACAAGAATCTGGAGCTTTCACTACTATACTCCACTCAATAGCTGGTCAAACAATGACAGTTTTTCTCCTTGAGGGTATTAATCTTTTTTCTAAGGATCTCAAGATATATTCTATATGTGACTTGATAAGCCAAACTATTTTTGACATCTTTGGTCAGATCAACCATGCAAGCATTTGTTGTGGATAGTTGGGTTCAGAGCTCCTGTTTTTCTTTAGTGAGCTCGACATTTTTAACTTGAACAGATGACACTTTTGACCAATGTCTTGAGAATTCATCAAGGTTTTGGGAAAAATCATCCTCATTGTATGGCCCTGCGAGTAGTGCAGAAAGATCTTCAATGTTATTCTGTAAAATACCAGCTCTGTTTATATGTATTCATTGGACTGAACGTGCATCATTTTAAATCCAGATGATTCCTGTGATCAGAAGTGGAATCTTTGGTCTTGCGTTCAGTCTGAGAAGACAGAGATTCTGAGTGAGTTTCTAATTTTTGGCATCATCTATTTACATTTTGTACCCGCTTATTGGTCAATCCATTGTGAGTGGGGACTTCAGTTGCAATATTAAGCGATCCAATATTGAGCTGTTTTTCCAAATTATTCAGTCTTCTATGAGCATCGTTGACGTGCTCTATAATGATGACAAAGGCTTTTTTGACTAAAGTAAAGTTTGAATTTAACTTATCCATTAGATTAGATTGGGAATATCGCTTTTCCTCTTGGTTGATAGATCTTCATAAGTTCTAGATTCTGTTGATCCTGAATCCTCTGGGTATTCTTTATGTATGGCTGTACAAAACTGACCAAAAGCTCATTGGTTTCTTGTGTACTGATAAGGCGTCTGGCCAGAGTTGCCATGGTTTCCTTTTGGTATTGTATGTACATCTCCATCTTGAAATCCTGATCCTTTAGGTAGTAAAATAGACCAAAAAACAAAATCTGAGATGTACCGTTTCTTTAGCCTTGAAAGATAGTCTCTATCATCTCTTTAACACTGTCTGAGGTAGACTCAATTGGGCATGTTGACTCCACATGATCTTCTCCCTCAGTGATAAATTTAAGGGTTACAATGTACTATTTTCAGTTTTGCAAATCAGTGTTAAAAATGCACTGTGATCTCTCAATCACTAGTTTATAGATTGTTATCATCAGATCTTCTGACAAATTCTGCATAATCCAGATTTGTTGTTCATATTAAGTTGTGTATTTTGGTTTATGTGAGAACCACTTGTTAAGTTTGAGGATAGACTCGCTTATTGAATACATTCCTGCTTTGATAGTTGGGAAGAGTTTTTGAGCAATTTATCCTCAATTTTTGCTGAGTGTCTTATGGCGTTTCCTAACTGTACTAAAGCTCAAAAATCTTAAACAATATTACCTGACTCTTCTGGTCTCTTCTATGTAATTTTCCTTCTAGTCACAAATTATCCTGATGCAGGTAACAGATATAAGATTTTCTTAACACTTGTCTGCACTCTTATTATGAGGATAGAACTAAACGAAGACTTGTTAATATAAGACGATATTAGATGATCTAAACTGGTATAAGATAATCTTATACAAGATGGTAAGATGATGATGCTTTTAGTAGGCCAGATGCCAGTATTTTATACCTCTAGGGCAAATCCTGGCCATACTCATCTATTAGATGGGTTCTTTAAAGCCATTCCAATTCTTTATGGCTTATGGTAGTGATTATTAAAGTTCTTCAAGGTAATTTGGCCCTTAAATTAATTTTAGAATCATTTTAGCCCAATTGGAGGCACTTATACTCTCATAATTGTGAGGATTTTAGGCGTAATATTAGCATCTTAGTGATGTATATTAACTTCACAATCAGCCTGATAACTTTTCATCATACAGCTGATAAAGTACAATAAAATAAGGAAAGGATAATATACAAATTGAATAATGATGCATTTCTAACTGGGAAGTCAGAAGTCCTCTCAATAGTACTAGGCGCTCCCTAATTTTATCATTCATAAGCAAGTACTATTATGGCATTTACAAGGGCTGACATACAAAAATCCATCATGTATTAATTGTACTTGCACTAATTTGTGAGTGCAATTAAGTTTATGCCGTATTACACTTGATTCACAAAAGTGGGTCCCATAATCAGCCTTATAAAGATAATATTATAGCTGATATTAGCTTTGATAATCGAGATGTTTAAGTGCAATTAAGGCGGTTTTGAGGTGAATCTGATTTAACAGACTATGGAGATAAACTTGGAAGGATCAAGGGATCCATCAAAAGGAGTAATATATCAGAATTGATGGTTTTCTCAAAGGGTTTATTTTTGAGCCAACCATCAAAATCTAACACCACTAACTCAACTATTTTGAGCTGTCATATTCAGCCCAAATCTGGTAGTTTATGACCCTATAAAATTGGCTGACCCTGGCAAAATCCTTATCATCCCAAGTTGATGCTTGAAGGGCTATGTTAAACTTTGCCTTAATTTAGGTGAATTCTTAACTTTAGGGCTACAATATAATAATTACTTCAATCAATGTCAACTTTATTCTTAGGAATATCAACATCAGTTTATAATAACTATTCAATATGTATAAAAATTAAATCCTTGTATTATTATTAATTGCTGACAATGTTTTATCAGGCCTGATGCATAAAATCACTTATACTCAAATTATTCAAGCACTATATCAGACAACTGAAATTTCAAGGAAAGAATTGGCTTCCACTGAGGGTACTCCAATACCCATGACAGCATCCACAGTCTGCATGGCATCGTCATTCTGATAACTTTAGCATAAGATCCGCAGGGAGATAAATGTGGGAAGTACTGATTGATGAACATCATTACCATCCTGACCACCAGGCTGAGCGCCAGAAGTATATTTGACCAGGCTTTGAGAATTGAAGGCTGATTGTTTGGAATAAGTGGGGTAAACGGTTTTATACTTACAACGTGTGCATTCAACCTAGATACTCAACCCATTTGGACGCGCACTTGATAGTGGGGAGTAACATTTGTCTCATCAGTTAATCCTAATAGCTCTCTCAGGGGTGCATCTGCTGAATAAAAGTTTCTGTTTTTTGTAAGTGCATCGGGTTGGGTTGATTAATCATTCATTTCACTCAGCGTTTCCATTATTATTGTGACTTCATCATATTGGATTTAATGGTTGGTCATTCCGCTCAGGTTATTAGCCTAAATATATATCTCCTTGGTAAGATGGTGTGTGCAAAAAAACTTTTCATTCTCGTTGCAATCACTTTTGCAACCTATTCAATTCAAGTCTGAATCTAGTTTGATAATCTCACAGAGGAGATTAGTCTGCGCCCATGTCAGGGAGCAGTTGGGCAAGTAAGGTAAGAGGAGCAGGTGGAAGGCCTGCGACCTCCAACGTTTGAAAACGCCCCAGAGAAACCGGCGGAATAGACAAAAAATTAAAAAACCGGCGGCCACTATTTCACCAGAAATACTCACATGGCAAGCATGATGCAACCAGTATATCAACACGCCGCACTCCCAGCCACTTTCATCGGTGGAATACAGAGTCTGCGTGTTTCTGGACATCCAACAAACGGCCTTATGGGAAAAATTTTGTGAAGATGTGCACACCTTTTTCCCAACTGCAGTGTACGTCGCACCTCACTCCATGTCACGTGGTTGGCTGGACCTAGGTTTCAAAAACAAAGAGGCAGCAGACAAGGCTGCTGCGGTGTGTGTAGTGGTCAACCTCCATGAAGGGCAATGGGTCGTCAAAACCAAATGCACCAGATGGACAAAATCAAATCAAATTTTCCTCACGTTTGACTTTTTGCTTACTACAGTAATTCGTGACATTTTGCAACAACACTTGAAAGATGGTCTCGCTGTATATGGCGAAATATAATCTTTTAAAATGCAACGCTTCACGATGATGCCACACCTGTGCACTGGCAAAGCCATCGCAGTTCTGACCCCAACCAAGGAGATTGTGAAGGACCTAACCCAGATCCCGCACTCCACTTTTATTAATATTGAAGGGCATACCACCCACCCATTCTGGGTGACTGTGGACAGCGCGCCCCCATCTGCACCCACTGTGACGCGTTTGGCCATAAGGCGCACGCATGCCCCACCAAGGAGGGCGTCACATTCCAAGAGAACCCCTCAGCGGCCATGGCCAGCGGAGAGGCGCACTATGAACCAACCATAAGCACCAAAGAGGCTTTCCCGTGGGGAGCACAAGGCTGCTGCCTACTGGTAAAGCCCATCTCCCCGCAAGAGCAGAAGAAGGCCAAGCAAGCCCGCAGGGCCGCAGCCAAGGAAGCGGCCAAAGCCACTACCACTATCCCACACTCCCAACGCCAGGAGGACATTGAAACCTTCACGGCGGAAGCAAATTGGGAATCTATCTTCCAAAGATGGGGAAGCCCATGCCAATTAGGCCACCCAATCTGAGGATCTGATGGGGGATTTGATCTCACCCAATCATTGCAAACAAGCTCCGGTCAAAATGACCTGGGGCAAATCTGACCAGGAAAATTTTTTCCTTGAACAGAACGTTGATGCACTGCAATCGCCCGCATCCGCACCACAAAAAATTCGTCTGACATCAGGGAAACAAAAAGTGAAGGCAAAAGCTAACGCAAACCTCTCTGTTAAAATCAACAAAAATCCTGATAGTGTTGCTGCTAACACCCGCGCTGCCATGAAGGCCCATGGGGATCTAGAGGAGGCTAGTGGGCCTGGGTGCCCACCCCCTCACACCTAAGGTGCAATGGGGAAAACCTTCACTTTAGGGACGTTGAATATTGCCAGACTCAAGGCCTCGCCATCCCGGGCTAGAAAACTGAGTTTTTTACAATAAAAATTACCCGTAATATCCTGGCCATCCAGGAGTCCCGCTGTCCACGAGGTTCTGAGGAGGCTTGAAATCCATGCTCCTACCATCCCTATCCTTTTGGTCAGAGCACTGTGGGGTGCTAGTTTGGAGAAACAATCTCTTCAGACTTTTATCATCAGAAACATTCCTAAATGGCTGAGTTCTTGTTGTCACTTTCTTGTGGGCTGACGTAGTGCACGCAATCATCAATATCTATGCCCTAAATGGTGCATTCAAGCGTTGGGAATTTTTTTCGTCAGTCAAATCCCTCCCATTACCCCCAGACCCTTTTGTAGTCGGTGACATGAACTGTTGGCTAAACACACCAACAGACCGTTGGCCTTCCTCACCCCAAGCCCCCCAGGGTTACATAGAACTGCGCAACCTAAAGGCCACCCTCAGGTTAATGGATGCACTGCTGAAACATGCCCCGCTGCTCAAAAACATGAGGCGCCCCCACATCCACAACGGCCAATTAAGGTCCATGACCTGCATCATCCTTATCCTAACGCTGGCGAAATTCCAACCCCACATCTCCCACTTCAAAACAACAAAAAATGGAATTCTCCAACCACTTACAGGTCTCAATAACCTACCACTTACCCACCACAGTGGCCAGGGCCCCACATTGGTGCAAACTCCGCCACTCCCCCAAACTCGCGTCGCCAGGATTTTACACTTGGGTGGAATCTGCAACTTTGGCAAAAGAGTTTGTAACACCGTTTTGCATGGACCCCATCTCCACATGGGCAACCTTCAAAGAGGATACCATCTGCCACTCTCGCCACCTCTCCTCCAGACACTCATGAGCACATCGGCGATCATTTTGTGCGCTCTGGCAGAATTGGCACACCTGGAGTCCAATATCCCCACTACAGGATACAGCCCTGCATGGGGCTGGAAATGGGCAGAAGCAGCCGCCCACCTCAACGCTCAAAAGATAACACAAACATTGGGTTTGTGTACAATACAGGGCTAAATGCATCACAAAGGGTGACAAGTGCACCGCATACTTTCATAAAAAAATTTGCACCACGCCAGAGCGTGGCCTGCACACAGGTGTGAAGATCTGACGATTCCACCGCGGATATGCCAGCCAAAGTGTCAATTAAAACACAGAAGTATTACTCCAAGTTATACTGATCTGATCCAATTCAGCCAGCCAAAGTGGCAGAATTTCTCGACTGAGCCCACATCTGCACCATTTCTCAGTACCCGGAAATAATGAATTTAATTACTTCAAACGAATTATGGACAGCCATCCATGGTGCACCTAACTGGATATGCCCAGGCCAGATGGCATCCCATATGAATTCTACAAAAAATACTTTAAATATATCCCCACTACTTCTTGCTTCACTTAACCAGAGCTTTTTAGAAACGCGCCTCCTACCAGGAGGACATGAGGCCTTTACTGTCACACTTTTCAAGAAAGGGATAAGCTAGACTTAGCCAACTGGCGCCCCATTTCTTTAACCAACACGGACACAAAAATTTTAACAAAAATCATGGCTAACCGTTTAGGGATTATAGCATCTGCCACCATCTCCCCAGAGCAATTCAGCTTCATACCCAGAAGGTCAATTTGGGATAACGTGCACTCTATGGCTAATGCATGTCAGTCCACAGCCTCTGGGGCACTTGTGTTCTTGGACCAACAGAAGGCCTATGATAGAGTGAACTGGGAATACCTCAGGGCCTGCCTCCATCAATTCTGCTTACCCCCTCGCTTCATCAACTGGGTGATGCTGCTCACGGAATCTGCAACAATGGCAGTACATGGCCCTGGCTTCCTAACGGAAGTAGTCCGCCCTTAAAGGGGCTTGCAACAAGGGGACCCCCTTAGCCCACTATTATACAACTTCAGCCTTGACCCACTACTTTGAAACGTGAATGCCAACTCACTGGGGTCCATGTGCCAGGCCAAGCCCCAGTCAAGATGATGGCGTTTGCAGATGATTGTGTGGTTGGGGTGTCTAATAATCAAGATGCACGTGCACTTGTTATTCTCATCCAGGAGTATTCCCAGGTAAGTAACGCGGCACTGAACGCTTCCAAAACTGAAATTATCTTCCTTGGTCAGTCTCAAAACTGCTGGGCCCAAGCAATTAGTTCCCAACCCGGCCCATCTGCTCACCCATGTCCTCGCCCTACCAGCTCAACACACACCGCCCCACTAGTGCTTCACTTCGTGCCATGCCCTACCATAGGTCTGGTACGCCATCTGGGAGTGTGGATGGAGGTAGGCGGATACGCGTCAGCAGTAATGGAGAGCCATATTCTGGACAACGTGACAAAGCGAATTGCCTCTCTCAGAGCCCACCCTACTTCCCTTACTGGTAGGGTTGTTTTAGCTAGCTCTATGCTCCTCTCCAAAGTCTGGTTTGGAGCCCACGCCATCCCCTTCTCCCCAATATTCTTCAAATCCTTGTATGCCCTGCTGCAAGGATGGCTTTGGTTAGGCCGCCCTCGACCAGTATGGCTAGAGGTCATGTTTGGCCCTCACCATCAAGGTGGCATGGGTCTGCTCGACTTCAGAGCCCATGCTGCCAAGATCTTGGGTACCTGGATAGTAGCCGTCACCGCCCCTACGCTCCCCTCCCAACACTGGTCCCGCGCAGCCCACTCCAACTTCTCCTGAGCCTTGGGCCTCAACAACCCATCGAACCCACACTCGCTGATGAAATACCTCGCTTCACACCCATCGGCCACAGGCCCTCACGGGACTAAAACCCACTACAAACGAATCCTCCTCTCCGTGCGGAGCGCTGAGTGGAGAATTTGTATTAGCGGACACACAGCCCAGAGAGGCCGCCCCTCACCCCAGTTCACACAAGAGGTACAGGGGCTACCCATCCATGATGGCGTGATCCCCACACGGCCCCATGTCCTATCCAGGGTGGACTACCTGGACATTATGGACATCCCTTACTCCATTGAAACTCAGAAGACTATTTGGAAATATGCACACCATCCTCTGTTGCAGCCTCAAGTCCGCTCCCATGTGTGGCGCTGCCTAAGGCGGGTGTATCATACAGCCAAGCGCTCTAACGCTTTACACTCATCCTGCGTCGTGTGTGGCCAGTATGGAACGCTGTTCCACCGCCTGGAGAAGTGCCCTACCTCTAAAGTGATATGGCGCGAAGTTCAACGTCTGCTGGGCCACGATCAAACACATCCCTTCAGTCTGTCAAGAGATATGTTTGCTCTATCAATGGCCTCCTCCCTTCCACCCTCCCTCCGTGCTTTGGTGGTTGCAATCGCCATGTGGACCATCCACACGATTGTCTTAGATGCCATCGCAGGCTCCACCCCCACCCTCCCAGAAGCTGTCCACAGATTTTTGGTCTCATTTTGTGGACCACTTTCAAGCGTGGATGTTTGGATACCTCCCACCGCGTTGCCAACAGCTGGTCTCCTCCTGGTTCCCAGTCTGGTTCATCAAATCAGACCCCTTCCTCAACACTTGTTCAATTGTGGCTACGGCCCCATCACATGTTCCCTCCCCTCCCCATAAGTGGCGTTCCCACTGGCAACAAGAGATAGCATCTCGTCTCTGGGGTGCCTTTCCTGGTACGAAGTTTTGTCTCTTCTGAATCATATTTGGAAGTGTCCATCCCATGGTCAGCCTTCCCTGCAATAAATTTAAAAATGGTGTGTGCAATAATCCTTAAGATGAATTCCTGAGGTTTTCTTTGCTGATGGATGTTCTGCTATAATCACCAACAAGGCGACCATTATCATTACTTATACTAAAGAGTAGGGGCTCTCCATTGGTTGAGGTAGTTCCTTCAAAAGTACCGGAATTTCTGAAGGTTTATAAAATTTTAAGGTGATCTGGCGGAATTTATTGATTTAATTTAGGATATAGAAATAACCCAGCAATCTACAATTAGCAGAACGCTATGTTTCATATCTTGAGGGAATTGAAGATTGAGGATTATAGAATATTTCTTACAGCAGGATTTGCAAATCTTCTCTAAAACGCAGGGACCTTTTTGCCATATTATGTTTGGACATTGTGGGTGGCCCATTTTGCAGTTCCTGATGCTGATCTTCTCTCATTTGTCAGGGTTCCACCATCCTTGCATTGATCATAAATTTATTAAGAAGGGACTTTTCTCTCTCGTTGCAATCACTTTTGCAACCTATTCAATTCAAGTCTGAATCTAGTTTGATAATCTCACAGAGGAAATTATTCTGCGCCCATGTCAGGGAGCAGTTGGGCAAGTAAGGTAAGAGAGCAGGTGGTAGACCTGCGGCCTCAAACGTTCAAAAACGCCCCAGAGAAACTGGCGGAATAGAAATAAATTTTAAATCTGGCGGTCACTATTTCCTCAGAAATCCTCGCTTGGCAAGCACGATGCAACCAGTACATCAACACGCCGCACTCCCAGCCACTCTTGTTGGTGGAATACGGAGTCCGCATGTTTCTGGACATCCAACAAACAGCTTTATGGGAAAAATTTTGTGGGGATGTGCACACTTTTTTCCCAACTGTGGTGTGTCGCACCTCACTCCATATCACGTGGTTGGCTGGACCTAGGTTTTGAAAACAAGGAGGCAGCAGATGAGGCTGCTGTGGTGCGTGTAGTGATCGACCTCCCTGAAGGGCAATGGTCATCAATACCAAACGCACCAGATCGACAAAATACAACCAAATTTTCCTCACGTTTGAATTTTTGCCTACTACGGTAAAACGTGCCATTTTGGAGCAGCACCTGAAAGATGGTCTCACCATTTACAGTGAAACACAATCTTTTGTTATGCAATGCTTTATGTTGATGCCACACCTGTGCACTGGCAAAGCCATTGCAGTTCTGACCCCAACTGAGGATATTGCAAAGGACCTAACCCAGATCCCGAACTCCACATTTACAAAATTGAAGGGCATACCACCCGCTCTTTCCAGGTAACCGTGGACAGTGCACCCATATCTGCACCCACTGTGACGCGTTTGGCCATAAGGCACACGCATGCCCCACCAAGGAGGGCATCATATTCCAAGAGCACTCCTCAGCGGCCATGGCCAGCAGAGAGGCGCACTACAAACCAACCGCAAGCACTAAAGAGACTTTCCCATGGGGAGCACAAGGTTGCTACCTACTAGTAAAACCTATTCCCCTGCAAGAGTGGAAGAAGGCCAAGCAGGCCCGCAGGGCCACAGCCAAGGAAGCGGCCAAAGTCACCACCACTATCCCTCACTCCCAACGCCAGGAGGAAATCGAAACCTTCGCAGCGGAAGCAACTCAGGAATCCATCAACCAATCAGATTGGGAAGCCCATGCCAATTGGGCCACCCAATATGAGGATCTGATGGGTGACTCAATTTCACCTGATCTTTGCAACCAAGCTCTGGTTGAAACTGACTTGGTTTCCAACCTACCTGAAATTAAAATTTTGTCCCACTCGTTGGTGCACTGAACTCATCCACACCACAAAAAATTTGTCTGACGTCCGGGAAACAAAAAGTGAAGGCAAAAGCCAACACAAACCTTTCTGCAAAAATCAACAAAACTACTGATAGCGTTGCTGCAAACATCCGCACTGCCATGAAGGTCCATGGGGTTCTAGAGGAGGCTAGTGGGACTGGGTGCCCACCCCCTCACACCTAATGTGCAATGGGGGAAACCTTCACTTTAGGGATGTTAAATAATGCTGGACTCAAGGCCTCGCCATCCTGGGCTAGAAACTGAGTTATTACAACAAAATTTACCCATGGATATCCTGGCCATCCAGGAGTCCCACTGTCTGTGAGGTTCCGAGGATGCTTGGAAAACCATGCTCCTCCCATCCCTATCCTTTTGGTCTGAGCACTGTGGGGTGCTTGTTCAGAAAAACAATTTTTTTAATTTTTATTATCTGAATCCTTCCTCAATGGCCGAGTCCTTGTTGTCACTTTCTCGTGGGCTGATGTGGCACATGCTATCAACAACATCTACACCCCAACCTGTGCACAAGGACATTGAGAATTTTTCTTATTGGTCAAATCCCTCCCGTTACCCCCAGACCCTTTCATAGTCAGCAACATGAACTGTTGGCTAAACACACCAACAGACCGTTGGCCTTCCCCCTTCCACGCCCCCCAGGGTCACGTAGAACTTCGCGTTCTAAAGGCCACCCTTGGGTTAATGGATGTGCTGCCGCGGTGAGACCTGCTGCTTGAAAACATGATGCGCCCCCACATCCACAATGGCCAATTAAGGTCCATGTCCTGCATCAACCTTATCCTTATGCCGGCGAAATTCCAACCCCATATTTTTTACTTCAAAACAACAAAAATCGAATTCTCCGACCACCAGCTGGTCTCAATAACCTACCACCTACCTGTCACAGTGGCTAAGGCCCCACATTGGTGCAAACTCCGCCCCCCTGAACTTGCATCACCAGGATTTTCCACTTGGGTGGAATCAGCAACTTTGGCAAAAGAGTTTGTTGCACCATTTTGCGCGGACCCCATCTCCACATGGGCAACTTTCAAAGAGGACACCATCCACCACTCTCACTATCTCTCCTCCAGACGCTCACAAGCCACATTGGTGGTTATCTCGCACACTATGGCAGAATTGGCACACTTGGAGTCCAAAATTTCCAGCTGCAGGATACAGCCCTGCATGGGGCTGGAAGTGGGTGAAGGCAGCCGCCCACCTCAACACACTCAAAAGGCAACACAAACATTGGGTTTTTGTTCAATACAGGGCCACACGCATCACTAAAGGCGACAAGTGCACCGCATATTTCTTTAATAAATTTTCCACCACGCCAGAGTGTGGCCTGCACACAGGTGCAAAGATCAGATAATTCCATTGTGGACACACCAGCCAAAGTGGCAATAGAAATGCAAAGATATTACTCCGAGTTATACCAAGCTGAACCAATTCAGCTGGCCAAAATGGCAGAATTTCTTGACCGAGCTCATATCTGCACCATTTTCCAATACCCGGATAAAATGAATTTAATTACTCCAAACAGATTATGGACAGCCATTTGCGGTGCGCCAAACCAAAAATGCCCAGGCCCAGATGGCATTCCATATGAGTTCTACAAAAAATATTTCAAATATATATCCCCATTGCTGCTAGCCTCACTCAACCAAAGCCTGTTGGAAACACGCCTCCTACCAGTAGGACATGAGGCCTTTACTGTCACACTCTTCAAGAAAGGGGATAAGCTTGACTTAGCCAACTGGCGCCTCATTTTTCTAACAAACAAAGACACCAAAATTTTAACAAAAATTATGGTTAACCGTTTAGGGACTATAGCATCTGCCACCATCTCCCCAGAACAATTCAGTTTCATCCCCAGAAGGTCGATTTGGGATAACGTGCACTCTGTGGCTAATGTGTGTCAGTCCACAGCCTCTGGGGCACTTGTATTATTGGACCAACAAAAGGCCTATGATAGAGTAAACTGGGAATACCTTAGGGCCTGCCTCCATCAATTCCGCCTACCCCCCCCCCGATTCATAAACTGGGTGATGCTGCTCACGGAATCTGCGACAATGGCAGTGCGTGGCCCAGGCTTCCTAACAGAAGTAGTCCGCCCTCAAAGGGGCCTGCGACAAGGGGATTCTCTCAGCCCACTCTTATACAACTTCAGCCTTGACCCACTACTGCGAAATGTGAATGCCCACCTCACTGGGGTCCATGTGCCAGGCCAAACTCTAGTCAAGATGATGGCATTTGCAGATGATTGCGTGGTGGGGGTGTCTAATAACAAAGATGCACGCGCGCTTGAAGCCCTCATCCAGGAATATTCCCGGGTAAATAACGCGGCACTGAACGCCTCCAAAACCAAAATCATCCTCCTTGGTCGGTTTCAGAACTGCTGGGCCCCAGCAAGTAGTTCCCAACCTGGCCCATCTGCTCACCCACGTCCACGCCTTACTAACTCAACACACACCGCTCCACTGGTGCTCCCCTTCGTGCCACGTCCTACCATAGGACTGGTGCGCCATCTGGGCGTGTGGATGGAGGCAGGCGGATATGCGTCAGCAGTAATGGAGTGCCATATACTGGACAACGTGACGAAGCGAATTGCCTCTCTCAGAGCCCACCCTACTACCCTCACTGGCAGAGTTGTTCTTGCCAACTCTATGCTCCTATCCAAAGTCTGGTTCGGAGCCCACACCATCCCCTTCTCCCCAAGCTTCTTCAAATCCCTGTATGCTTTGCTGCAAGGATGGCTTTGGTCAGGCCGCCCTCCACCAGTATGGCTAGAGGTCATGTTTGTCTTTCATCATCAAGGTGGCATGGGCCTGCTTGACTTCAAAGCCCATGCTGCCAAGATCCTGGGCACCTGTATCGCGGCCATCACCGCTCCTACACTCTTATCCCAACACTGGTCCCGCGCGGCCCACTCCAACTTCTCCCGAGCCTTGGGCCTCAACAATCCATCAAACCCCCACTCCCTGATGAATTACCTCGCATCACACACATCGGCCACAGGTCCTCACGGGACTAAAACCCACTACAAACGAATCCTACTCTCCATGCGAAGCGCAGAGTGGAGAATTCGTACTAGTGGACATACAACCTGAAGAGGCCGCCCCTCTCCTCAGTTCACACAAGAGGTACAGGGGCTACCCATCCATGATGGCGCGATCCCCATTCGACCCCATGTCCTATCCAGGGTGGACTACCTGGACATGATGGACATCCTTATTCCACTGAGACCCAAAAGACTATCTGGAAATACGCACACCATCCTCTGTTGCAGCCTCAAGTCTGCTCCCATGTGTGGCGCTGCCTGAGGCGGGTGTATCGTACAGCTGAGCGCTCTAACGCTTTACACTCATACTGTGTCGTGTGTGGCCAGTATGGAACGCTGTTCCACGGCCTGGAGAAGTGCCCCACCTCTAAAGTGATATGGCGCGAAGTCCATCGTCTGCTAGGCCAGGATCAAACGCATCCCTTCAGTCTGTCAAGAGATATGTTTGCTTCAATAATGGCCTCCCCCCTTCCACCCTCCCTCCATGCTCTGGTGGTTGCAATCTCCATGTGGACTATCCACACGATTGTCTTGGATGCCATCGCTGGCTCCATCCCCACCCTCCCAGAAGCTGTCCACAGATTACGGTCTCATTTGGTGGACCACTTTCAAGCGTGGATGTTTGGATATCTCCCACCGCGTCACCGACAGCTGGTCTCCTCCTGGTTCCCAGTCTGGTTCATCAAATCAGACCCTTTCCTCCACACGTGCTCAATAGTGGCTACGGCCCATTCACACGTTCCCTCCCCCTCCCCATAAGTGGCGTTCCCGCTGGCAACAAGAGATAGCATCTCTTCTCTGGGGGTGCCCCCCCTGGTACTAAGTTTATCTTTCCTGAGTCATATTCGGAAGTGTCTGTCCCATGGTTGGCCTTCCCGCAATAAATTTAAATTTAATTGCTCTAGGATTATTACAGATTCTTATAATTTTCCACGTAAAATTTTGGCCAATTTTATTACCACGGCGTAATTGTTATTTTCTGCCTTTCAGACTATTGTGAAAGTGAGACTAGAAGGTAGCTGTAACCCAACGTTTGTCAAGGTCCCATCCCAGATTAGCTAGTTATTTTAAGCATAAAAGCTCAAAATCTGTTCTCCTTCCTTGATTAAAAGGGTTAATTGTCCAATCAAATCCTATGGGTGCAGCTGGGATCCTTACAGTACCCTTTCCCATAAGGACTGGGTCTACTCCTCCCTCCAGAGTGCATACAAGATCGTAGTTCTTGTTTGAAAGGGGAATCTTGATGGCCACATTTTTGGCAGTTTCATAGTGGCAGGCGCCAGGGTGATGGGATTTTTGGCGTAGAAGTTAATTATTAAACTGTGACATTTAATACAGTCATGGCTGGGAAAACTATTGTAATAGGCGTGGTACTATTCCACGTCATCAGATATTGTATTCCCCACTTGATTCTTCATGAGCCCAGGATTTCCTCCAACTCAAATTACAGTGCTCCCTCTATCAATATCAGTTCAATCTCCGCCAGTTTCTAGCCCTTGAAGTGCAACAGCGCCAAAGTGTGAAACATGTGAAATTACCAGTGTCACATAATTGACTGTGGGCTCCGCTAGTGTGCCAGGCCAACCAATATGAAGACTAGTTGGCCCTTTTGCCGTTTCGCCTTCATAGGCTTAACAACCCCTTGTGAGTCTGCGTCCAACCCACCAACACAGCAGACCAATGACTTCACCTTAGCCCAGGGTCCGTGGTGTGCCCCTGCGAGTCCTGCCCCCATCCTGGGCGGCCAAGGTACTCTCACGCTGCCCCACCATCATGACCCTTTACCAACCCATCTGGACATGCCCCGGAGAGTCCTGCCCCCATCTTGAGCAGCCAAGGCACTCCCGCGCTTCACCCCACAGGGTTGACAGCCAGTTGGCAACGTCACTGATGGCCAGTTGGCCAGTTCCTTCCTGTTCCTCCTAGGGGTGGTATTGGAGCAGGCAGCGTCTGAAAATCCAGGGATTTCACCTCGCGCTAACTTCAGGGAACTCCAGTCCCATTTCCTTCTAATCTAGATGACTAATCTACTAACAACTAAAAGTAAATGGGCGAGAGAGATCTTTATTTGGAGGAAAGAATGACTATTTATACTATAGGCTACTTTGCCTATTAGACCTCTCAGCCATCAAAGCCAGCACCTCTATAAATCCTTAGCCATGCATGATAAAAATTTTCTCCCAATACGCTTGTCTGCTTCACCAAAATCTAGATTAGGTCGATTCATCCTTGGCACAAGTTGCTGGTCAATCATATATAATTAAATATAACTATAATTTTGAGCATCCTTGGCATAAGCAACTGGTACTTCAAATTAGTCAGCAGAATTGTAGTCAAATGCTTGTTAATGGATTCATCAGCTTTCCGCCAGAAATTCCCACAATGACCTACAAATGGTCAATCAGTGGCAAATGAAGATTCCGCCAAACCTAAACTCAATTAATAATTATAACATTAAATAATATTGAACTAGGCGATTAACTGACAATCATGACCAACTAACTGACACCCCTAATTCTAATATTATTGGGAGGAATTCATCTGTTTATTTTCTTGACATTTCTCCCCACTCAACCAGATAATATTCCTCCAGCGCAGCCCATCTCAAAGTTGGCCAATCATACCCAGCGCCCCCTTAAAGGAGCGCCGTTTGAACCAGTGGCTCTCGCCACCTCCTACCTTTCCTCCAACTACTCAGGCAGCCCACTAGCGGAACCCCCTGTAGTGAGCACCACTATTATAAAATTGGTGGAATCGTTGAGATATTCTGAAGAAGTCTTGCTCAGGGCCAAGCCTACTGAGCAATAGAACAGACAATATGGAGATTGTCAGTCCTCAACACACATGTAAAATAAATATATAAAAAGGGAGCTATTTCTCCAATGACACTTCTTTATTTAACTTTAATATTTTAAGTGGACGCTCCCTGCTCCGCTCTCTCTTTCTTACTAACAACCTCCTCCTTTTCATCTTCTCATCTAGCTGATATCTTAATGACCTTGATTGATACCGACCCTTTCACTTAGTAATTCGTTCCGCTGAATCTCATTGGTTCCAGCAGAGGTTATTATGTATTAAATTCATGATTGCCTTAATTGGAGGCGATTCACTCACTAATTGTCATACATCAATATCTCCTTATTTTGTCATTTGTTGACATCAACCTATCGCCCAATCCAGAGGTGATCTAATATACTTTTTCAACCCAATATCGCCTCATCCTAAGGCGTTCAAATAATCATAACCCATATCTTGCTCTGCGGATTCTACCCATTCCGCCGTACCAACTTAGGCCTTATTGCCCAGTCATATCAAAATCACAACAACCAGTGTGAGGGTAGCTCCACATAGAAGGACCCATTATTCAAAACTTTGCTGATGGGTACCAGTCCTGCCCACTTGCAGTCCAGCTTGTGGCATGGCACCTTAAGATTTGAATTTGTGTCTTCCATCACCAAATCACCTAACTAATATCATTTAGCCACACTGAGCTTTTGATCTATGAACCTCTTGGAATCCTGGGAGGCCTTAGTTAGCTGCCTCTGCACTAGTTGATGTGTCTTCTGGAAGTTTGTCATGAGATCATCTGCTGCGGGGATGTTTGTGCATATATGCGGCCCAGTTGTAAAGGCAGGGTTGTAACCCAAGTTGGCATAAAGTGACAACATTCCTGTCAAAGTATGCGATGAATTGTTGTATAAATATGTGGCAGGACCAGGTCACCTGCCCATGTGTCTTGAGCAACGTTGTCATAACACCGGAGGTATTTCTCAAGTGATTGGTTGGTCCGCTTTGTTTGCCCATCAGAATGGGGGTAATAAGCTGACTATTGGCATGGTTTGTTGTGAAGAATTTAGCATAGGGCATCTCAGAATTTTAAGATATGCTGTGGCCTCTGTCGCTCATTATATCTTGCGGACCCTGAACATGGTAAAGACATTTATAAAAATAACAGGTCATGTCTTTCGCCATGGTTGTAGTCAAACATGGAATGAACATGCCATATGTTATGAATTTGTTAACTACTTTATGATTGCGTCAAATCCCTTGGAAGTGAGCAGGCCAATGATAAAGTCAACTGAAACTGCTGTCCACGCTTCTGCTTCTTGTTGCAGTGGATGTAACAGCCCATTTCGCCCTGTTCTTTCAGAACCTGATTGCACGCAAGTTAGGCAACGTTCTATCCAAGCTGGCACATCCTTTATAAGTCTGTTCTAGTTGCATGCTCTTTTTATAAGGTTTATGATCTTTTTGCCTCTAGGGTGCCCCATTGATGGTAGATTATGATGTTCTTTTTATGACTTGCGAGCATAAATTTCTGGGTAAACATATTCAAGCTTGAAATTATATTACCTCATCCTTTTTTCACCAACTATAGGGCTTTTCCCATCTTTTTTTGTCTTATAGTGCTTGTCTTTCAGTGTTTCCTGATTTTTCATCCAGTACTGCGTCTAGGAGGGAACCTTCAGCACTGGTTGTTGGGCTTTGTTTGGGACTACTATGTTGCACAAGGCCTGTGGGTTTGTATGTGGGTTCAGTCATATGTTTAATGGTTGGGGTAGTGGCTGTTGTGGAGTCTGTGATTGCGGCAATATATGCTGCTTCTGCCGGTGTCTCAAGCAATATTTGTTGGGGGAAACACCATAACTAACTTTCCCCTTCCACTGAAACAGATCTGACAGACATGCTCCTACTAAGTATATTCAATAGTATGTGGGTGGGCCCCTTGACGAACTCATAATTTGAATCAAAGTTGAGGAGGTCTTAATGCGTTCTGGTTTGTCTGTATGCTAATTTATGAAGGTTGCAATATTATATAAGTGATTTGTGGTCTGGGTACTGCATCACTGTGTGCTTCGCTCCCTGTATCATATATTGCCAGTGCATCATTGCCCATGCTTTCATGGCCAGCTCTTTGTCATATAATGCCCATAATTGTTCATCGCCTATAAATTTTCTAAAGAATTATGACACTGGGTGTTTGCAACCATTATTTTCTGTAGCAGCACTGCTCCCATAGCTGTCCTAGAGGCATCACATGCTACACTATTTGGATTATCTTCATTGGCATGTTGCATGACTGGCGCTGAGGTAAAAACCTCTTTGACGACTTAAAATCCCTCTGACATTACGCCATCCAGTTAAATGGCGCATCTTTGCCCGTTATTTGGTGGAGGGTAGCGGCCTGTTCTGATATCTCTGAGGAGTTTTTCACGAAGGTTACAGATCCCCAGGAAATGAAAAGCTGCCTCTGGGCGTTGGGAGTTGCCCAATCTTATTTCTCCCAGTTTGGATGTAGCAATGGCGTGACCATCCTTGAGCACCAAGTTTCTAAGGATTTGAACTTTGTCTTTTAAAAATTCACATTTTGATAGTTTTCATGCAGGTCTGCATGCTACAAGGTGGCAACTACTGCAACCAAATCCTTCTCATGTTGCTCTGGTATAGGTAAGTGGACCAGGATGTCGTTGATATACACCACTGCACATTTAGAGTGGAGGTCGCCTATCTCAAGGTCAATGACCCTCTGGAAGGTGGTTGGGGCGTTTTTAGGCCCAAACGGCATACCCTAAACTGATCTATGCTGTGGCATGTGCGGGTAGTCGTCAGCCACTATTGACCCTTCTTCACTCAAACCTGATGGAAATCATTTACTATGTGAATTTAGAAAGCACCTCTGACTTGGCGATTGCTTGGGTGATTGCGGCCTCCAGTGGGGAGGAGTATAGATCTGGCATAGTGACATTATTTAAGTGGCCATAATCCAGAAAAGGCTGCAGGGTATCATTGAGCTTTTGGGCGTATATCATGGAAGATGACACCGGTGAGGTCTTATTTTATTAATAATCATTTGGCCATCATCTCATTGATCCAAATCTTCAAGGTGTGGTCCCTGGCCGCAGTATACAAGAAAGTTGGAAATTAATCTTAATGAGATCCAACGGTAAGTGGAAGTCAATGTCAACATGGAGTGTGGTGGCAAACGGTTCATCTTGTCCACATCAAAAATCTCTTTGTATGGTTCTAATATGGAGGGCACCGTGGGTAATTTGCTACGCCAATCAACCTGTAGTATTTGACCATGGCTGCAAAATCATTACCTTTCACCAATGTGGAAGCAGAGTAATTTTGCCAGAGTGATGGAAAAAGAAAAGTCGAGTATATTTTTGCTCAAGGTTGATAGCAACAGCCTGTTGACGCCACCATCCTATTTCAGGATCATGGGGTAGAGTAGGTCCAGAATCTCTGGTAAATTGGCGTGAAACTGATGGCAATGGCCAAGAAATGAAATGGCTTTCACAGAGGCAGGGTGACCATTGATACCCTAGAGGCCCCGTGATGGATGCCCCATGGTAACTGCTAGGTCTAATGCTTGTGCCATCTTAAGATTAATAAAATTCCCCGAAGCTCCTGTGTTAATTAGTGCATTCACCACTGCTTGTCTGGAGCTAATTTTAATTCCCGTGGCAATAAGAAATAAGCACAATCAAATTTATTGAGGCTGTTTAAGGATCATACTCCAGCAGTGGTATTTGCATGTACATGCACCTTGGAGTAGTCCTGTGACTTGTTGAGTAATTGGAAGGTATTGCTGCCAGCCAGGAGTACAAATGGAGCCAATGTGAGGTCTGAAGAATCCATCAATGAGCAGAAGTGACTGAGATTTTTGCTGATAATGGGATTATGTCAGCTTTTTTTGACTTGTTCCTTTGTCTCCAGCTGGTGGGGGACAATGCTGGAATTTTCAGCTCAATGGTAACTAACAGAGTGCCTGAGGGTCTGGCTGATACTTCACTGATGAGATTTATGAGCCTGGATCCACGTGGGTTGGCCTGAATTATTAAATCCTTGGGCCATCCGGTTTTTTTATTGAGGGATTTTCAATATTAGAAAGTGGTTTGGCCATGTTGGGTGGGTTTAGGGGAGCGTGCTAAGGTTGTGGTGCACAAATCTGACACCCCCTTAGCCTCTCCGTCCCGCGGCATTGGGGGCATAAGTATTGAGGGCCAGTATTTCTGTTATATGAGAGGTGATATCCTTTGTCTACTTCCATCATAGTGGAGTTGGAAGAATCGTTTGTTTCTGTACCTTGTTCCATATATGTTTCGCTGATCAGTTTCTCCAGATCTTTGAATAATACCAGTAACTCATCTGTTATAATTTTGGTAATATCTTGGAGATACACCAAATGGGTTTTGCACAGGGTTAAGCCCACTGAGCAATAGGACTGACAATATGACAATCGCCATTCTCAAGATAACGTAATAAACTTAGTAAAAATGAAGCAATTTTTAATAACACTCTTTTAATTAAACTAATATCTACAGTGGATACTCACTGTTCCGCTCACCCCAAAACTACTAACAATCCACCTCCTTCAATTGTCTCATTTCACTTATAACTCAGCGACTTTAGATGATACCATTTCCTTGGCTTAGGTATTCAGTTCCACCATATCTCATTGGTTCTGGCAGAGTATGGTGTTCTCAATTCTTTATCGCCTTAGTTTGAGGCGATCTTACTCAATATTTATCAAATGTTGACATCGCCTTATCTCCTTATTTGGAGGAGATCCAATAAAAACCATTTTCTGATTAAAAATCGCCTCAACTCAAGGTGCTCAAATAATTATAACTAAGATCATGGTTGGCAAAATCATTCCAATATGCCGTAGCTATTTCAGGCTTATCATCCAGCCATATCAGAATCTCAACACCATCCTTATTGGGGAATGGGGTTGTTTTTGTGTAGCGTATGTGTGGCTTAAGGGTAACTGATTCCTTGGTAGCTTGGATTCTGGGGGTTTCCTCAATCTGCTGTGCCAGCTTGTATGCACCCTCCAAAAGTTTGGGATGCATTATATCATGCCATTTGTGAACCCACTCCCTGGTTAAGGGAAGTATGGAATGCAGCGATGGCAATGTCTTCTGGTAATTGGGGGGATCTGTTAGTTGGTGAAAGGCCTTAATGTAGTCATCTAAGCTCATTGCTAAACCTAGTGATTGGAACAAATTGAATTAAGAGTTGTGGCCTTGATGACGGAGTGGCCACCATAGATGAAACAATGGTGAAAAGTGAGGGTTTTGGCTCCTCTAAGTGTGAATTTTGGTACAACAGGGTGTGGCCCGGATTTTATATTAACCATCCAAGGCGGTTAATAGAGCCAAGGATTGCTTATCTTCTGGGGCCTCCGTGGATCCATTAGTGTGACTCAAAATTTGAGTTCCTCTAGAACTCCCAGCACCTGGCAAGCCACTTTTTCAGAAGGGCAGGAGGTGGGTCCTATCACCATTATTTTACATGCCTGTGCTCTTTAGGTGTTGAATTTTCTGTGCCACTCAAATGAGAAGCACTTGTTTGATGTCTCTGATCAACGCTACATATGACCAACATGTCAGGAGGGTGCGCAAAAGGTCATATAAACCTTGTTTAGCAGTTGAAGAGCCCAGGTTTAACAAATCCTGGGCCAACAACATGACAGAATTGTTAAGTGACTGGGTTAATATGTCATACAACTGATGTGCTAAGGAAAGACTTGACTTCCATCAAGGTACTTTAATACCCATGACAGCATCCACAGTCTGCATGGCATTGCTGTTATGATGATTCTAGAACAAGATCTGTGGAGAGATAAATAAAGGAAATACTGATTGATGAACATAATTAACATCCTGACCACCAGGCTGAGTGCTGGCAGTTGTCTTGACAAGACTTTGAGTATTGAAGGTTGACTGGTTGAAATTGGTAGGAATATGGTTCCATTTACCCAGAAGGAGCATCAGCCTGAATAATCGACTCATTTGGGTGTGCACTTGATAGTGGGGAGTAACATTTGTCTCATCAGTTAATCCCAATAGTTCTCTCCAGAGATGCAACTGCTAGATAATCGTTTCCATTTCTTTGTAAGTGTGGCAGATTTGTTTGAACAATTTTTTATGCTTAGAGTTTCCGTTCTCTTTGTAAGTTCAGTAGATTGGATTGAACAACTGCTCATTAAAAATCAGGTAGATAATCTGAATACATATTTTTTTGATCAGGTGGGGTGTGCAATAATCCTAGGGGATGAAATAGTAGGTTTCTTTGCTGAGTGAGGCTAGCGTTGTAATCACTAACAAGATAGCCACAATCATTACTGATACTAATGAGCGGGGGCTCTCCATTGGTTGAGGTGTTCCTTCAGGGTGACCAGAATTTTTAAAAATATATATTTTTATAATAATTTGGTAAAATTTATCATTTAATAAGGATATTATAAAATAACCCAGCACTCTACCATTAGCAGAGCGCTGGGTTTTTATAGCTTGAGGGATTTGAGGAGTGGGGATTGGAAAATATTTCCTACTACAGGATGTGCAATCCTTAAAAAATGCTGAATCTTTGTGCCATATCGCAGTTAAAGTATTGTGGGTGGCCCATTTTGTGGTTCCTGCTGCTAACCTTTGCTTGTTCATCAGGGTTCTGTTATCATTTCATTATTCTAAATTTCCTAACAAGTTCTATCATCCAAGGGGTTTCTGCTAGATTCCCTCTGTATTTGCAGTTCCATTGGAATTTTGGTCTGGATATGCTTAATTGTTCTCAGATTTCATTATAAATTCTCTCAATTTTTTCAATGTAGTTTTGGATGAATTTATCATCACCGTGGAATCGTTACTTTCCACTTTTGACTTATTATAAAATGATACTAGGAGGCAGCGGAAACCCAACATTCATCAAAGGTATGTCCTATATCAGCTATCTTCTCCAGCGGAAAAGCTCAGGATCTGTTCAACTTACTGGATTGAAAGTGTTGATTTTCCAATCTAATTTTATAAGTGAGGCTGAGATCCTTACACAATAAGCAATTTTTCATAAATACAAGTTTACGACTAACAAACTTAGGTAAATCTCCCCATTAGTGCTCCACTGGCCATTGAAATAGGGAAGAATGTTCAATCAAAGTTACTATTCATCTTGATTTTGGGCCTGATAATTTATTTAGTGTTTAACTCCTCTAATCACCCCATTACCCACCCTACGCCATATATTATGCTTATCACCTATTGGCATTCTATAACAGATAATAGACACAATTATCTATGTTACCATATTTGATTTCAGTCCAACCTTCAATAAGGAAGCTTGATCTATTCCAACTCTGACCCTGGACTGCGCCATTGCCTCCTGCATTCCTTAATCTCCTTCCACATTCAAACATGGTATTCACCTATCACTCATCTCAATCCGGATTTTCCCTTGGTATATTAAATAGTATAAACTTTTTCTTAATAAAGTCTATTTCACAACTCATATTTTTAGTTTAAAGTCCAATTCTCTAGGACTAAAATATCTCCAGCCTACTAAGTATTTCTAAGGACCTCTTACCCTCTAGAGAAGGTTAAGTTCGAATCCAAGCTGTCTTGTCTGAAACCTCCAACTAGTAATCATATACCCTTGTCTTGCTGCCAAGTGAACGCAAAGCTGAGAGCCATGTTTGGCACCATCTTAAACAAATTGATAGGTAGTAATTCTGGTATAGTATGTATAGATGAAGATAATCAAAGCAACTTATACCTTGATAACTAATGAAAGAATAGAAGAAGAAATTAGATAAGCCAAGACTCTTTTGTAGATACCAAACCAACATTCTGAGGAATATTATTAATTATCACTATGTTTGAACAGCATAAAAATACTCTGATCCTTATTGGTGAAGTATGGCCTGAAATTTTCTATTACACTCATATTATCATCTTTTCCCAACTTTTTATCTTTTAAAAGCATCATTGCTTTATTCTCATTTGAAGTCAATCTATGACTATAATTGGGAAAATATGAGTTTACATCTATAATCACATGTTGTAAAGTATAATTTAAAGCTTACTCAAAATCTTCACCAAAGTTTGCTACGCATTTGACCTCCATAAATTAAAATTGCAATATGAAGTCAAGTTAAAGTTTTAAACATTACAAATGTAGCCCTTATTAAGATAGTGATATATAGTTCTGGATGGAGAATATAAAGTTGTGGCCAGCTTAATTATAGATTACACAGGGGAACAAAAATTATCTGTTGCATAGGATCTTTAAACAGTTTCTACACATTTTGGTATCAATGTTTTAAAATGTTAAAGCAGTTTTTCTGTGCATACTCCAGTTTTCATACAATATATATGAGACAGAATCATCTTCCTCCACTTCATATCAAGCTAGGCTTGATAAAACAATTCATAAAGGTATGAATAATGAAAACGAATGTTTTCACCACATTGTTTCAGCTTTTCTGGTCTGTCATTTGACGTAAATAATAGCAGGTGTATTTGATAGTCCTCACATTTGATCCCTTATATATGACAAGGAATTTATTAGGAAGATGGGTCAAAAGGAGAGAGCAGCATGGATTTTTTGTAGAAGTTATTAACAACTTTTTTGGCAACAATAAGGCAGAAAACTAAGTACTTCTAGTTCAAAGAATGCTAAAGGCAATTTGCAATCTTGATGAAACATGAGCTTTAAGATGCACTTCCTGGATAGCCATTGTCAAACGTGTAGCAAGTTAAGTTAAGACTGTCCTGCCAGTATGGATGCCAAAACACCCAAATGACAAGCCCAAATTCCAGAGGCACTGCTGCTTGAATGACGCTTATTTGATTGGGAAGAGATTTTTTCCATTTACGCCAAAGGGTCATAAATGTGAAAGGAAATCCAGAAACGAACAAGGCTATCACAGCCTCAGGGCCTGCGGGTTTGGGAGCTGGTAAAAATATGATCAGGTTAGGGGTTTAATTTCATCAAGGTAAAAATAGGGATTTTGGGAAACGGATTTTATTGGATTTTAAAAGAGAAAATTAACCCATCAATTTCCTCACTGTGTTATGACTGCTTAAATAGAGGATTGATTTGGAGAATAGCTTAGAATACTTGGTATCTGGGCTCTTAAGATTCGACCTAACCTGGCAAACTTTAAGCAAGTGGAAAACTAATTCAATTTGAACTGACTTTGAAATTGTCAGCGGTGGGCTGAGTCACTGTCAGTTTGACTTCAGATGCCTAAATTGCAGTTTCCCCACGTTTTTGATGGTTAGTACAATGGCATCTTGCCTGACAGGCAACAGGAACCTCATAAGGCCACACCACATAGGGGCAGTCCCAAGAGGTCGGGAATGGGTTCAGGATAACCAACTGACCCACACACAGTCACTTTGACATCAGTTTGGCAAAGCAAGATGCATTAGACAATGAACCTAATTTTTGAGGGGAGGGTTTTAGGCTGGCAACAACATTTTTCTTAGGAGGTACGTGCCCATTGGGCTTTGTCCGTGATGTTTTTAAGGGGATTTCTGAATTGTCAACAACATTTCCCAATGGCCCAATGTCATTGGCAAGTTTAACCATGGATTTTACACTGGACACATTCTTATTAAGAGTACATGCCCATCAGGCTTTGTCCCTGATGTTTTTGGAGCAGATTTGAAACCAACAACAACATTTCCCAATGGCCCAATGACATTGGCAAGTTTTGCCAAGGATTTGGCACTTGATTCCTTATTCACTGAATGTGCGTGCCCATTGGGCATTGTTGCTGAGGGTTTAAGGCTTTTTGACCTTGATTTTGAGGGCTTGTTGCCATTACTTCATAAGAACATTCTGACCCATGGGAGTGGCGGATTTCAAGTATTCCGTCACAGATTTCCTCAATTTGCCATACTAATTCAGCAGAGGCAAAATTTATGGGACAGGTGGTGAAATCTTCAAGGGAAGAGCTGTTAAACATCGCTCATCTATCAAATAGGCGAGATTGCCCTGTGAAAAAAGAGGGACAGATGCACTTTTTGGACCCTTTTTTTGTTTGGAATGGAAACACCACCTGGTCCAGGCAGAGGGGAAGCTCTCCCAGACTTGCATTACCCTTCTCTTTTGCCAAAGGGGACGCCACCACCAGGTAACTGAGTGAGGGCCACATTTTTGTAGGCCTTTGGCAACTTGATCGCCATTAGAAGCAAACTTTGGGGGAGGACGGGGAGCTTCTGTGTGGGTGGCATAGAAAGTTTAATCAGCTCTAATCAGTTTGCGCAATCTCAGGCTCTGACCCAACTGTTCTCATAGGCCAGATAGCCTTTCCAAGCGACATGATATTGGACCAATTGCCAAAATTTGTGGGAAGCCTGGATGCCCTCCACTTCAGCCTCTTCCACATCCTTGACACAATAGGCACTGGATCTGATGGATTGCCCCTTTAAAAGGGGACAGCTGAGGCACATGGAAGACTGGATGTTGCTTCCAGTAAGTTGGCAGTTCAAACGGAAAGCGCCATTACCCAAATCAATCTCCACCAGGTAGGGACCCAAGCATTTACTAGCAAAATTACGCGAGGGCATCTGCTTCCACAAATGGCACGTGTCAAGCATGACATATGAACCTACTTTTATCTCATGCGCTGGGAGCCTCTTTTAATCTGCAAACCGTTTGTAGTCACTTATAGCCTTGGTCAAATGCTCCCAAACCAAGGATTGTGTGGCCCATATATGCTGAGCATAATTAGTGGTGGCTGGTACCTCTGGGTAAAGACACGGTCCAACTGATAATGAGGTTTGTACCCCAAAGTTGCTTCAAAAGGGGAGACCCCAATGTAGGCATGCATTCCGTTGTTATACACAAACTGAGCTAGAGGGAGGACATCATCCCAGATATACTGGGCGGCTGCAGCTTAGACTGCAGGTAATGTTCCAGGATCTGATTAACCCGTTCAGTTTGCCCATTGGACTGGTGGTGGTACACGGTGGAATGACAGGAAATAATCTTCAAGATCGCCAAGAGCTCATTTCAAAATTGTGCCATGGACTAGGGCCTGCGGTCACTGACAATCTCCTGTGGAAGGCCGAACATAGAGAGCACATGGCGCACAAAGAGGCGGGCAATTTTCTCTGAGGTAATAGGTGAAGATCATGATAAATAGGAAATTTTGTGAAGCAATCAACAACCACCATCACCGTTGTAAACCCATTGGAACAGGGAAGTTCAACAATAAGGTCCACAGACACCAATGTCCATGGACCCTCTGCCTGCTGTAAGGGGTGAAGGAGACCATTCTTTTCAGACTTATCAGAATTAGCCTGCGCGCAAGTTACACTGTTGGAAATCTAAGCCAGAACCTCCTTTGACAAGCCCGCCCAATTGTAGGTACCCTTGATTAAGTCATACACTTCTTATTCCATGGATGCCCGACTGCAGGAGGATTGTAGTGAGCCTGAATTACTTCAGCATGAAGGAGGGGAGGAACCCAAACCAGCAACCAAAATTTAATGAGACTCTTACCCAAGGAATATAATGAATGTTTTGAAGCAGGGAGGGACAACTGCTCCAGAAAATCCACACCTTCTGCACAGGCCTTTTGAGCTGCTAAAACTTGTGAAAACAGAGGCAAGTCATGATCTAAGTCCACTGCCAAAACCACAGAAGGTACGATGGATAAAATTTGGGTGGGGGGAATGACTGTGATTAGATCCGCCTCATCTGAGTCAGCAGGACAATATTCTTGGTTACAACTTAGAAAGTCAAGAAGAAAATTCAACGCTCCTTTTACAAACTTGTACTTGAAGTTAAAGCTACACAAATTACAGTAGATTTGAGACTGCCAGTGTGCCAACTTCTGTAGTTTGCAAAAATAAAGAAGGGATTGGTATGCCGTAGACATTTTAACTCATGCTGAGCGCCCTGTAAGAGATACCGCCTAAGGGTCAAGGCCCATGCTACGGCTGCCAGCTCCTTATTGTAGATGGCCCAGGACTGTTCAGTGGAGAGAAGTTGCAGGAAAAATAGACGACTGGATGCTCCAACCATCATGCTCCTGAAGCAAAACAGCCCCCACCTCATTGGATGAGACATCACATGCTAGGACGTAGGGTTTGGAGGGGTCCGCATGTTTTAAGATGGGGGTGACAAGAACACCTCTTTAATTTACTCAAATTCCTGCTGGCACTCAGGTGTCCAACAAAAGGGGACATTTTTATCCGTGAGCGGATGAAGTGGGGCGGCTAACTGGGATAGAGCAGGGGAGAATTTCTTTAAGAAAATTGTAGTACCCAAGAAGCTTCTCAATTGCTTTTGGGTCGTTGAAGTTGGCCATTAACAGATGGTGTCCAACTTGTTGGGGGAATGTTGTACCCATCTTTTAAGATGAGATTGCCAAGAAGGTAACTTCCTCCCTGTAGAACTTGCATTTTGAAGGCTTGACAAACAGTCCCACCTTATGTAAGGCAGACACTACTACCTCCAATCTCTTAACATGTTGTTCAGGAGTAGGGGAGTGTACCAAGATATCATTAATGTATGTGATAATGCAGGTGAGCCAGAAATCACCCAGAACACTATTGATCATCCTTTGGAACGTGGATGGTGCATTCTTTAGTCCAAAAGACATCATTCAAAATTGGAGGATGCCCCATTTGTTTGGATTACAGTAAGCCATTCATGACCTTCCTTCCCCAATCCAATTGAAGGCATTAACAAGATTGAGTTTTGAGAACACATGCAAGTTGACAATTGCTTTCCAATTGTCTGTTTCAAAAGGCAGAGGTTAGGGATTGTGGACTGTGATTTTATTAAGGTGACCATAATCCACGCAGGGACGAAGGGAACCATCAGCCTCCTTGGAAAAGACAATGGGGGAGGAAACTGGGGATATTTCTTTGAAAAGACAACCCTTCTTAAGCATGTCATCTAACCACGCATTGAGGGCAACCCCTCCCCCAATGTATGCGGGTACAGTGGGCAGTTTATGTTCACTACCTGCACCATTTTCCGCTATCCCAAGTTGAATTCTGTATGTGGGAAAGACAGTCCGCCTTCTTGGAGTCAAAAATACTTTGATACCCATCAACGCTTTTGGAAAATCTAATGGGAGGCCCACAGGGGAAACAAGGGAAGTGATTGAACTGCGACCTTGAGTTTTAGTAAGAGTATTCACTAAAGGAAACCCACCCTCCATCTGACCATTGGCGAATGACAGCATATTAAACTTAAGATGAATCCTTACATACTGTCAACGCCACTAGCCCACACCCAAAATTACTGGGAACACAAGGTTAGTTATTTCTGAAAACGATTGAAAAAAACTAAACCGGTGAATTTAAAAAGGTACTGGATGTCATACTGTGTATGATGTCTGGAAGGCCGACAAAGCAACCATCACCTTAAGACCCACATCTAGGTCAAGGTTGAGCTGGTGGGCCAACTCTAGGCTCATAAAGTTACCTGCTGCTCCAGTGTCAGCCAAGGCCTTGAAGACACCTGGTGTACTCCAATATTAATTTACATTGGTAATAAAAAGTAAGCGAATTTCTGTTTATTGACAAATACAATTGAGTCCATTGATAAGGAAGAGATAGCAACTAGATTGGGAGAAATTACAAGGTTTATGACAGGATCAGATGATTTATAATCTGTAGTGCCAGAATAAACTAACACGGGCATGGGGGCAGTGTTGTCTTTTTGAATCAATATGGATACTGATTTGGAGATGGGATCTGAAACCAAGGTCACATCGACGGCTTCAAGCATAGAAAATCCTACTTTGGAGGGTTGACTGAGTCAAAGTTGGAGATACTATGCAGTGCGGCCACAGTAAAACTCCTTTATAACCCTGTTCATCTGATAGAAGATGACCACTTCTGCACCTATCTCAACAAGAAGGGTAGAAATGGCTAAAAATAATAGATAGTTGATTATGTCAGTAGTGCAGCAAGTTAAGTTTAGACTGGCCTGCCAGTATGGATGCTGAAACACCCAAATGACAAGCTCAAATGACTGGGCACTAGTGCTTGAATGACGTTTATTTGATTGGGAAGAGATTTTGCCATTGATCGCCAAAGGTTCATAAATATGAAAGGAAATCCAGCAATGAACATGTCATAATGGCCCCAGAGCCTGCAGGTTTGGGAGCTGGTACAAAATATGATCAGGTTAGGGGTTTGAGTTTCATCATGATAAAAATAAGGACTTTGGGAAATGGGATTTTATTGGATTTTAAAGGAGAAAATTGATCATCAATTTTATCAAGGTGTTACAACTGCTTAAATAGACAAATTATTTGGGGAATAGCTAGAAATACTTGGTATTAGGGCCCTCAAGGTTCAATCCAACCTGGCAAACTTTCAGTGAGGGGGATAACTAATTCAATTTAGACTAACTTAAAATTTGTTGGCGGTGGGCTGAGTCACTGTTGGTTCACCCTTGGATGCCCAAATTGTGGTTTCCCTGCGTTTTTGATGGTTAGCATGATGGTGTCTCACCCAATGGGCAATGGGAACCAGCCAAGGCCATCCCATATATAGGCAGTCCCAAAAGGTCAGGAATGGGTTTGGGATACCCAACCTGCCCACTTCTGGTTGCTTTGGCATCCATTCAGCCAAGCAAGATGCATCAAACAATTAACATAATTTCTGATGGGAGGGTTTTGGGCTGGCAGCAATATTCATCTTAAGAGTACATGCCCGTTGGGATTTTTCCTCATAGTTTTTGAGGGGAGTTTTATATTGGCAACAACATTTCACAATATTATGATGCCATTGGTGAGATTAACTGAGGATTTGACACTGAACACAGTCTTATTAAGAGGTACACACCCGTTGGGCTTTGTCCCCAATTTTTTGAAGTAGGTTTTGAACCAATGACAATATTTCCTGATGGCCTAATGCCATTGGCGAGTTTCAACAAGGAATTGACACTTGATTCCTTATTCGCTGAATGTTCATGCTCATTGGGCATCATTGCCAAGGGTTTAAGGCTTTCAGACCTTGATTCAAGGGCTTGTTGCCATCAACTTCATAAGAACTTTATGACCCATGAGATTGGCAGCTTTCAAGTATTTTGGTGCATATTTTCTTAATTTACTATAATAATTCAGTGGAGGCAATTTCAAGGACAGGTGGTGGAATCTTCAAGGGAAGAACTGCTACCCATTGCTCATCTATCACATGGGTGAGATTCTTTATTAAACAAGAGGAACAGCTGCCCTTTTTGGACCCTTTTTTGTTGGTAACAGAAACACCACCCAGTACAGGTAGAAATGATACTCCTCCAGACTTACAGCCAGCTTGATCAATTTTCGAAAATCTTAAAGATATTAATGATGAGCAGGGGAAACGCTTCCATCAATACCTAAAACAATATAAGAATATTATTTATAGAAAATAGGACACATATGATGGCAGACTACTACTGGAGCATCATACAAGACTGTCCTGAGAAAGTCCACAAATACATGAGCTACAATCACAAATTCTTTCCTGAATAAGTTTTTGCATACCCACTATATCACATTGCTGCATTAAATCATTCACATCTTCTATATATATATATTGATGCTATAGTTAAGAAAATTATATGCTTATATTTAATAGCATTTTATATCATATATATGCTCAAAAAAGCGATTTTATTCCTTTGTATTTCAAAACTGTATGCATAATTGTATGACATTACATGTTTTTGTGTTTAACACATTTGTTGCCATGTCACACAAGCATAGGTGAAGGGTATGATCCATGGGGCCCCATCACCCATATTTGGGTGATGGGGTAACAGATGTGATACTGAACAATTCATAGGTTTAGCATCACTAATAGCAATAATAAATATGATATCTTAAATGAAATTGAAGTGGTAAAAACCACCCAAAGCTACCATTGGAGCTCAGAAGGAGTATGTAATAAAAAGGCATGCAAAATAAAGAGATGCGGTGGGTAGAAGTTTATATTAGATACAAAACAAAGATATAAAAATCACATTATACTAAACTTTTTATTAATTTATTTATAATAACATATTATTAATTACAGTTTATTATAGTATTTGTTAAAATAGTCTAAACTCATTTGTAGTGATTTTGGACAATTGGGAATAGAGGTTATAATTTAAAATTTTTTCTTGCTTTCTGGCATTTGATAATTTTGTTGATAGTCACATTTGGGCCCTGTGAGAAAATCAACTGAATCATGCTGGGTGACAAACATGTTAAATATCTTATATTATCATCATGAAGTGATTAAGATAATACCCATATTTTTAAGTTGAGATAAATACTAAAAAATTTGAATATTTTATACTAACATGAAAATTTTGTTAAAAACAATTTGCAAAACAGGTAGCTTGAAGAGAAAAACTAACTTTATATATGAATTCAGTGCAACCAAATTAGTTAAGGTTAGTGATTTTATCAAAGTAACAAAAAAGATTTTCTCATATGTGTTATCATTGCAAGTAGATAAATTATTATAATCTTTATAAAAACAAAAGAAGTTGATTAGAGGTACGCTGCTAGAGGTTGAAGTTGAGGTTATGACCACAAAAGGTTTTTTTACTCAGTCTTGAGGATGTTTGATAAATCCATAATTATTGGTTGAGCTAGTTCACTTAGGACATGAGAGTTTTGACTGAGAGGCAGTATTTAAAAGGGAAGGATGAAAATTGCCCTATAGTGAAGCTATGATTGGCAGGTTACTGTTTTTTCTTGTTAATTTTTTATTAGCTTAGTGACAAGCTACGTTTCCTTAAAATCAAAATTACTTTTTGGAACAAAAAATAAAGTTTAAATTGACAATATGGAACTAGATGGTAAGGTTCTAGGTTTAAGTTTGAAGTATAAAGATTTTAAGAAAACCTATATCAAGTAGGGTGAAGTATTAGGCAACCTTTTAACTAAAAATATATACTGCAATTTTATCATATATTATGAATATCTTTTAAGCAAATATTGAGTGCAGTGGAATCTGAAGCTTTTCCAGGAAATAATCTCAAATGATCCCTATGGTATTTTGAGCTTAGTATCAGGAAATTCAGCAGTTGTCACAAACTGTTTATTGCTCTTTCAGTGTCAATCCTAGAATACTATATTTATTACTCTAACAACTTGCAGCTTTTTATAATTTCTAATATTAGATACTTTAAATTAAAACTATATAAGTTGGGCTAAAAATTAACTGGATTAATAAAATAAGCCTCCATAGTATCTTAGAAGAAAAAGAACTGATTATAGGTTTTTTATAGAAAGAGGCAATGTCATCTTTTGATTATATCATACTGCTAAAATCTAGAAACAAATTAGTATGGATCAGGTTTACAAAAGATTAATCCAAGTCAGTTAGTTGGCAAGTCTTCAAAATCGTTTACCTGGGTGAAGATTTAAGGTACACTGTATAAAAGCTTGTAGTTTTTATAATACTGCATCACACATGGAAAAAACTAATTCATAAAGATTTGAATATTATCTCTTTACCATAGGTTGAATAGTAGATTTTACAAGTATACAGGGTTTTTCAAGACAATTCATATTTTTTTGTTTATTTTTTGCATTCATTACAAGCCAAATCAAAGTTTTCTCATTGACCTTTGCATTCATTACAAGTCAAGTCATAATTATTTTAACTTTAATAAATATAATTTAAAATCAAAGCCTATCTGTGACTAGAAAAGATTAAAAAAAGAAAATATAATTAAAATATTAGTACTTTGTAATTTTGGAATCTAAATATTTTGGACATAATGCATGCCTAAAATAAGCTTTTCTTTCTCATAACAATCACTTTAGTTACTACAATTCAATTCAAACAGCAAATTTGGATAATCACACACAGGAAAGATGGGCGACTTTAATAACAAAAATAATACAACATGGGCGAGCGTCGCAGCAAGCGGTGCACTTAATGGTGCAACTAAGGGCAAGAAAACGCCCTGGAGGGGGACCAGGAACCCAATCTGCAAAGAAATCGCAAACTCAGACACCATCTGGGTTTATGGTATTTACTGTAAAGCGCGCGCAATACATGTACATTCAATTCAACCAACCTTTGTCAAAGGTGGAACACGGGATCAGACTCTTCCTTGGGGATGAGTCACCAATCCTGTGGGAGAAAACATGTGAGGCACAGCCCTCACTTTTCCCTCACGCGGTGTACATAGCCACCAACAACATAGGATGTGGCTGGATCGATATTGGTTTTGAAACAGCCAATGAAGCTGATGCTTCAGCAAAAATCTGTGTGGAAATTGCCCTCCCTGAGGGCAAAAAATTGTGCGCACCGCACGCACCAGATGGAACAAAGCAAAAACTTTGTTCATATCCTTTGACTCGCTCCCCACCAACCTTCCTTGTAAGGTAATCGAGGAGGAGCTTCGCAAAGGTCTTGTGGCCTATGGAGAAATCCAACAACTTGAATTACAGCGATTTTGCTTAATGCCTGACCTGTGCACAGGCAAAGCTATCGCTGTAATCAACCCCTTCCCAGAAGTGGAAGAGGATTTATCCAGAATTCCCCACGCAGCAGAATTTCACTTTGCAGATGGGGGCCAGTCAGCTGCATTCTGAGTTACACCAGAACGCGCACCACCCATTTGCAACCACTGTGGCTCACTGGGCCACAAGGAACATGCATGCCCTGTAAAAGAGGGCTTAATGGAAAATGATTTTTGTGAAGAAGCTATGGACAAAGATAATGAAAACTTCGCCAAAATGACTGATGGCCACCACCCATTCCGCTGGGGTGAAGATGGACTATACTCCATCGTGGACTCAGTTAAAAGTAAACAGCGTAAAGCAGCACAAAAAGCCCGCAAGAGAGCAGCGGCTGAAGTGGCGGCACACGCGGAATCTGCCATTAACCACGGACAAATTCAGGAAGATATTTCAGATATTCACTGAACCAACCAATCAGAACAATATGCTCAGGTTGAAATTTTTACAGTAACCAGACTGAGCCACAAAGCGTCATCAGTCATGCACATACTGAGGAACAATGCAACCGCAATTTGGGTGAAAATGTGGTGCACAATGCAACAAAGTTGAATCTCAAAAATATAAAATCCAATCAACAACCCGCATCAAATCAACATGAGACCTGTGCAGGAAAAGTTGATGCAAATGCAAAAAACCGCAATTCCCTTGAATCATTGGGTCAGATCAAGGGAACCAACAATGGCAGTGAAAGAGTTGGAGTACAGACGCGGAGCATGGCCAAAATGAGCCGCGGTGAGATAGGACCAGAGGGTCCTCCCAACCGCTCCTGAGGCGCCACGGGCACCTCAGTGTCAATAGGGACGTTAAATATCACGGGAGCCAGGGCTCATACGTCCCAAGCCAAAAAGCTGGCATTCCTGCAAAAACCTCTCGTAGACATCTTGGCCATCCAAGAAACCCACTGTCTACAAGGGGAAGAAGAATCCTGGTCAACCAGGGTCGCACCATCACAATCAGTATGGACATCTCACTGTGGGGTGATAGTCCAAAACAACAAAAAATTTAAAATTACAAATTCATCATCACACTTGCACGGTCAAGTCCTGGTAGCAACAATCACATGCCAAAATGAAATAATTTTGTTAGCATGTATCTATGCACCGTGCACTGCAACTGAGAGAGAAAATTTTTTGAAAAAATTTCTACCCTCACCCTCCCACCAGATATCATCATGTTAGGCGATTTCAACTGCTGGGATAACCCCAATACAGATCGATGGCCTAATCTCAGGGGATACCCACCTGGACACATTGAATATCGCACAATGAAGGCATCTCTTGGCTTACAGGATGCTCTTCCTCCCAATTCACCAATCCTTCCCCATATGACAAGACCCAACATACGTGAGGGACTGCTCATATCAATGAGTCGTATTGACCACATCCTCATCCCACAATCCCACCACTCAAGAATCTCTAAATTTACAACAAAAAAGATCAGTTTTTCTGATTACCAATTAGTTATGGTGCAGTTAGCGCCAACCCAATCCCACACACAGGTGTCACCTTGGAGAAAGCTTCACCCAGAAAATATAAGATTGCCTGAGATATCTGACTGGGTTGAAAACAAGGCTACAAACCCAGAATTTACAGCCCCATTCACTTCGGATCCCATTGGAACATGGGAAAAAAAAAAGAAAATTTAATCAACAAAACCTGACATATTGCATCACGCAAGTACACTGCAGACACAACCACAATCAAGCGTACCTTGGCAGAACTAGACCACCTGGAAATAAATACTCTGAGATCTGGCTATAGCCCTAATTGGGGATGCAAATGGGCAGAAATTTCAGCCTGACTTAACAATCTCATCTTTGAACACCAACACAGAATCAAAGTATTGAATAAAGGTAAGTTCATAAAGGAAGGCGAAACCTGTTCAACATACTTTTTCTGCCAATTCCACTCCCACGGAAACCAGCCACATGCACACAGGTCCACAAGACCAACGGCACTGTGGCAACTGACCCTGAGGAGGTCAAGGCGGAAGTACACCACTATTACACCGAATTATATCGCGATATGCCAACAGATCCGCAAAAAATTAAAGAATTTATTCAAACTGCCAAGATACAAAGTACACTTACCAAATTACAATATACTATCCTTTATCACACGGGAGGAGCTTTGGGAAACAATTCGCGGTGCACCACGTAGGAAATGCCCAGGGCCTGATGGGATACCCTACGAATTTTACAAAAAATATTTTCAACAAATCGCCCCCTCCTATTGGCGTCAATGAACCAGAGTTTGTTGGAAACACGCCTATTACCAGGAGGCCATGAATCCTACGTTATAACCTTGTATAAAAAGGGTGACAAGTTGGACCTGGCCAACTGGCGCCCAATTGCACTCTCCAACACTGACACAATAATTCTAACAAAAATTCTAGCAGCTAAATTAGGCGCAACCGCCCCCCCCCCCCCCCCCCCCCCCCCCCCCCCCCCCCCCCCCCCCCCCCCCCCCCCCCCCCCCCCCCCCCCCCCCCCCCCCCCCCCCCCCCCCCCCCCCCCCCCCCCCCCCCCCCCCCCCCCCCCCCCCCCCCCCCCCCCCCCCCCCCCCCCCCCCCCCCCCCCCCCCCCCCCCCCCCGGCCCACGCATCTGACGTCCTATCACCCAACCAGTTTGGGTTTATACCAGGGCGTTCAATATGGAACAACATTCACCCTGTTGCAAATATCTGCCAATCCAAAGCAACAGGTGCCCTGGTCTTCTTGGATCAGGAAAAGGCGTATGACCGTGTTATCTGGCCATACCTAAAAGAATGTCTACATGCCTTCAAACTCCCACCAAGATTCATAAAATGGGCGATGCTCCTAACAGAATCTGCAACCATGGCTGTATGCGGCCCTGGATTCCTAACAAACAAGATTAAACCACACAGAGGGCTCAAACAAGGGGATCCCCTCAGCCCAATGCTATACAGTTTCAGCTTTGACCCGCTCCTCATAGTAACTGACTCACGTCTCATGGGGATAACCGCACAAGGACAACCAACAGTCAAAATACTGGCCTTTGCTGATGACTGCGTAGCAGGTATAGCAAACAATGAAGATTCCTGACACCTGGAACACACTCTAGAGGAATACTCCAAGGTGAGCAATGCATCGCTCAACAAAAGGAAAACAGAAATCATCCTCTTAGGCAAATACACAAACAATTGGGCCACAACATCAGAACCTCACACAACACTCGAAGAAAAACCCAATTATATTACCCTTTGCAACACCTCCCACCACCACTCCTGTCCGACACCTTGGAATCTGGCTAGAATCAGGGGGATATGCTAATGAGACAATGGAAAGTAACCTGTTACAACGGGTATCCAAACGCGTCGCCTCCCTAAAGGGAAGAACCCCAGGACTAACAGGACGAGTTACAGTTGCTAACTCGCTCATCCTCCCAATACTGTGGTACCAGGCCCATGCGATAGCCTTCTCACCTAACTTTATAACCTCAATTTGCGCGCTTATCCAGGGCTGGCTGTGGCCTGGCTCTCACCCTCCTATACGGATGGAAACACTATTTGGCCCACGCTCAAGCGGAGGCATGGGACTAATAGATTTTGAGAGCCATGCCAATCACATCCTAGGTACCTGGATAAAGGAAATCCTTTCTCCAGACCTCCCGCAACAACATTGGTCCAGAGCAGCAAGGACTAACTTTGCACAGGCGCTCAAATTAACCAACCCACATAGTCCACCCAGACTACTTTCATACCTTGCCAAGCACCCTACTGCAACGGGTCCACATGGAATCTCCCCTCATTTCAAACATATCCTCCAAACTATTCGCCATATGGGATGGACCAAAGAGAACATGGGTACTATACAGGGAAGGGGACGACCCAGCCCCCAATTCAAATTAAGAAATCCAGAAAACCACCCCCAGAGGGATATGCTCGCAACAACCCCAAGCATAGCTAGGATAGAATACCTAGATATGATGGACATTCCCTATGATTTAACCACACAGAAAGCAATGTGGAAAATGACACACCAACCACTCCTACAACCAAGGATAAGAGCAAACGCCTGGCGCTGTTTGAGAAGGACCTATAGGATGGCAGACCGCTCCAACTCCCTCCACAAAACATGTGCAGTATGTGAAGTGGAGGGATCCCTACATCACCGCCTAGAAACATGCCCCCCAACCAAAGCTATATGGCAGGAAGTCGCACGCCTGCTCAAGATTCAAAACGAACAGGAATTCTCGATATCAAAGAGTATCTTCGCGCTCCAGATCGAGTCACCAATCCCATCTACACTCTGCTCCCTAATAATACCCATTGCAATGTGGACAATACACACGATTGCATTAGATGCGTTCAAGGGCACGGTCCCAACCATTCATGGGATTATTAACAAATTCCATGTCCACTTACTAGAGCACTTCCAAGCCTGGCTCTATGGATATATGAGACCAAGACAAAAAGCGCTCATAGAATCATGGTTCCCACTCTGGTTCCTCCACACAGACTCTTTCCTTCACACCTGCTCCATAGCAGGGGAAACCCCCTCAGAGTAATGCACCAACCCCCCTATACCTGGCAGTCCCGCTGGCAACAGGAGTAACTTGAGTACCCTGGGGTGCCCAATTTTTATATTTCTTAGTTATTCTCTTAGTTTCACATATATTCGGTAATGTCTGTCCCCTGGTCATCTTACTTTGGTTAAATAAAAAATGCATGCCTAAAATAAGAATGTGAAACCCAATAAAAGAAATTACAAAGTGACTTATAATGAATGCAAAAATCAATAAAAAATATACAATTTGGCCTGTAATAAATGCAATTTGACCTGTAAGCCCCATAAAATGCATTTTTCGTTGAGTGCTTTTTGATCTTTTGGTACTTATATCTAAATATTATAACCTTTTTACATTAGCTTCTGAGTGAAGCCGCATGATGAATATTTTAGCAAGTTTGGTTATAAGATTGTATGCAACTTTTCTAAAAAGTGTATTGGCATAACTCATTATCTCTTATGATATTTATTATAAAGAACTATTTGAAATAACAATCCAGGTCAATAGAATCTTCTTTATGTTAGCTTTTTCTTTCCCATAACAATCACTTTAGTTACTACAATTCAATTTGAACAGCATTTTTTGATAATCACACAGGAGAGATGGGCGATTTTAATAAATCTAATACAACCTGGGCGAGTGTCACATCAAGAGGTGCACAAAATGGTGCACCCAAGGGCAAGAAACGCCCTGGAGGGGGACCAGGAACCCAGCTGCCAAGAAACCACAAACTCAGACACTGTCTGGGTTTGTGGTATTTACTATAAAACAAGATCAATACATGTACATCCAGTGTAACCAACCCCTTTCAAAGGTGGAACATGGGCTTCGACTCTTCCTTGGGGATGAGTCCCCAACCCTGTGGGAGAAAACATGCAAGGCACAGCCCTCCCTTTTCCCCACGCGGTATATGTCACCACCAACAACATGGCCATGACTGGATCAATATTGGTTTTGAAACAGCCAAAGAAGCAGATGCCACAGCAAAAGTCTGCATCGAAATTATCCTCCCTGAGGGCAAAAGAATAGTGCACACCGCGTGCACCAGATGGAACAAAGCGAAAACTTTGTTCATCTCCTTTGACTTGCTCCCTACCAATTTCCCCCATAAGGTAATTGAGGAGGAGCTCCACAAAGGGCTTGTAGCCTACGGATAGATTATGCAACTTGAATTACAACGATTTCACCTGATGCCAACCCTGTGCACAGGCAAAGCTATTGCCTTGATCAACCCATTCCCCAAAGTGGAAGATGACTTATCAAGAATCCCCCGCACAGCAGAGTTTCACTTTGTGGATGGGGGACAGTCATTCACATTCCAAATCACACCAGAACGCGCACCACCTATATGTAACCACTGCGGTTCATTGGGACACAAGGAACACGCATGCCCCATGAAGGAGGGCTTAATGGAAGCAGACTACTGTGAGGAAGCCATGGACAAAAGTAACAAAAACTTCACCAGAATGACCAACGGCCACCACCCATTTCGCTGGGGTGAAGATGAACTTTACTCCATCGTGGACCCAGTTACACATAAACAATGCAAAGCGGCACAAAAAGCCTGCAAGCGGGCAGCGGCTGAGGTGGCAGTGCACGCGGAATCATCCATCAACCCTGGACAAATTCAAGAGGACGTTTAGGATATAACACAAGCCAACCAATCAGAACAATATGCTTATGTTGAAAATTTTCACAGCAACTCGACTGAGTCACCAAGTGACATCAATAATGCACACTTTGAGTAAAAATTCAGCTGCAATATGGGCGAAAGTGTGGTGCACAATTCTCCAAACTTGAGCCCAAAAATCACAGAATCCAATATGCACCCCGCATTGAACCATCATGAGACACGTACAGGAAGAGATAATGCAAATTCCAAAAACTGCTATTCCCACGAAAAATTGGGTCAGATCAAGGGAAATGACATTGTCACTGAGCGAGTTGGGGTACAGATGCGGAGCATGGCCAAAATGAGCCATGGTGGGTTAGGGCCAGAGGGCCCTCCCAACTGCTCCTGAGGCGCCACGGGCACCTCAGTATCAATAGGGATGCTAAACATTGTGAGAGCCAGGGCTCAAATGTCCCAAGCCAAAAGCTAGACTTCCTGTGAAAACCCCTTGTAGACATCTTGGCCATCCAAGAAACCCACTGTCTACAAGGGGAAAAAGGATCCTGGTCAGCCAGGGTCTCACCATCACAATTGGTATGGATATCTCACTGTGGGGTGATTGTCAGAAAAAAACAAAAAATTAAAAATTACAAACTTCTCGTCATACCTTCACAGCCTCATCCTGGTAGCAACGAACACATGCCAAGATGAAACAATCTCGATAGCATGCATCTATGCACCATGCACTGCAGCCAAGAGAAAAAAATTTCTCAAAACTGTTCCAACACTCACCCTCCCACCAGATACCATCCTTTTGGGCGATTTTGACTGCTGGGATAACCCTGACATGGAGCAATGGCCTAACCCCAGGGGATACCCACAGGGGCACATCAAATTCCGCGCAATGAAGGCATCCCTTGGCCTACAGGATGCCCTCCCCCCAGATCACCACTCCTTCCCCACATGACATGGCCCAACATACGCGAGGGAGTGCTCATATCAATGAGCCACATTGATCACATCCTCGTTCCGCAATCCCAATGATCAAGCTTCTCTAAATTTTCAACAAAAAAAGTCATTTTTTCTGACCACCGACTTATTTTGGTGCAGCTATCACCAACCCAAACCCATGTACAGGTGTCTCCCTGGAGAAAGATACACGCAGAAAACATAAAATTACCTGAAATATCTGACTGGGTCAAACATGAGGCCATGAACCCAGAATTCACAGCCCATTCACTCCAGATCCCATTGTAATCTGGGCAAATTTCAAAAAGGAACTAATCAACTAAACCTGACATCGATTTCTCTCTCTCATTGCAATCACTTTTGCAACTTATTCAATTCAAGTCTAAATTTAGTTTGATAATCTCACAGAGGAGATTAGTCTGCGCCTATATCAGGGAGCAGTTAGCCAAGTAAGGTAAGAGGCACAGGTGGTAGGCCCATGACTTCCAACGTTCAAAAATGCCCCAGAGAAACTGGTGGATTAGATAAAAATAAAAATTGGCGGTCACTATTTCCACAGAAATCCTCACTTGGCAGGTGTGATGTAACCAGTACATCAACACGCTGCACTCTCAACCACTCTCGTCGGTGGAATATGGAGTCTGGGTGTTCCTGGATATTCAACAAACAGCACTGTGGAAAAAATTTTGTGGGGATGTGCACACTCATTTCCCAACTGCGGTGTACGTCGCACCTCACTCCATGTCACGTGGTTGGCTGGATCTCAGTTTCAAAAACAAGGAGGCAGCAGATGAAGCTGCTGTGGTGCATGTAGTGATCAACCTCCCTGAAGGGAAGAGAGTTGTCAAAACCAAGCACACCAGATGGACAAAATCCATTTATATTTTCCTCACATTTGACTTTTTGTCCACTACAGTCAAGCGTGCCATTCTGGAGCAGCATCTGAAAGATGGTCTCACCATATATGGTGAAATACAATCCTTCGAGATGCAACGTTTTATGCTGATGCCACACCTGTGCACCGGCAAAGCCATTGCAGTTCTGACCCCAACTGAGGAGATTATGAAGGACCTAACCCAGATCCTGCACTCCACTTTTATTAAAATTGAAGGGCATACCACCCACCCTTTCCGGGTAACTGTAGACTGTGCACCCCCCATCTGCACCCACTGTGACGCGTTCAGCCATAAGGCACATGCATGCCCCACCAAGGAGGGCATCACATTACAAGAGCACCCTTCAGCGGCCATGACCAATGGGGAGGCTTACTATGAACCAACCACCAGTACTAAAGAGGCCTTCCCGTGGGGAGCACAAGGCTGCTACCTACTAGTAAAGCCTGTATCCCCTCAAGAGCGAAAGAGGGCCAAACAGGCCCGCAGGGCCACAGCCAAGGAAGCAGCCAAGGTCGCCTCCGCTATCCCACACTCCCAACGCCAGGAGGACATTGAAACCTTTGCAGCGGAAGCATCTCAGGAATCCCTCAACCAATCAGATTGGGATGCCTAAGCCAATTGGGCCACCCAATCTGAGGATCTGATGGGTGACTCGATCTCACCTGACCTTTGCAACCAAGCCCTGATTGGAACTGATTTGGTCTCCAACCTACCTGAAAAAATTTTTTGACCCAAACGTTGGTGCACTGAACTCATCCACACCACAAAAAATTTGTTCAACAAAAGGGAAACCAAAAGCAAAGGCAAAAGCCAACACAAACCTGTCTGCTAAAATTAACAAATCTTCTGATAGCGTTGCTGCAAACACCCACACCGCTGTGAAGACCCATGGGGATCCAGAGGAGGCAGGTGGGCCCAGGTGCCTACCCCCTTGCACCTAAGGTGCGATGGGGGAAGCCTTCACTTTAGGGACGTTGAATATCGCCGGACTCAAGGCCTCACCATCCTGGGCTAAGAAACTGAGTTTTTTACAAAAAAATTTACCCATGGACATCCTGGCCATCCAGGAGTCTCACTGTCTGTGAGGTTCCGAGGATGCTTGGAAAACCATGCTCCTCCCTTCCCTATCCTTTTGGTCTGATCACTGTGGGGTGCTTGTTCAGAAAAACAATTTTTTTAATTTTTATCATCTGAATCCTTCCTCAATGGCTGAGTCCTTGTCACATTTTTGTGGGCTGACGTGGCACATGCTATCATCAACATTTATGCCCTGACCTGTGCATGAGAGCGTCAGGAATTTTTCTCATTGGTCAAATCCCTTCCATTACCCCCTGACCCTTTCATAGTTGGTGACATAAACTGTTGGTTAAACACATCCATGGACCGTTGGCCTTCCTCATCCCACGCCCCCCAGGGTCATGTAGAACTTCACGTTCTAAAGGCCACCCTCAGGTTGTTAGATGCACTGCTGCAGCAAGCTCCGCTGCTCAAAAACATGACGCGCCCCCAAGTCCACAACAGCCAATTGAGGTCCATGTCCCACATCGACCTTATCCTCGCACTGGTGAAATTTTGATCCCATATTTCCCACTTCCACACATCAAAAATCAATATCTCCAACCACCGGCTGGTCTCAATAACCTACCACTTACCTGTCACAGCGGCTAGGGCTCCGCATTGGTGCAAACTTTACCCACCCAAACGTCACCAGGATTTTCCATATGGGTGGAATCAGCAACTTTGGCAAAAGAGTTTATTACACCATTTTGCACGATCCAATTTCCACATGGTTAGCTTTCAAAGCGGATACCATCCGCCACGCTCACCATCTCTCCTCCTGATGCTCACGAGCTACATTGTCTGTCATCTTGCGTGCTCTGGCAGAGTTGGCACACCTGAAGTCCAATATCCCAGCCACAGGCTACAGCCCTGCTTGAGGCTGGAAGTGGGCAGAAGCAGCTGCCCACCTCAACGTGCTTGAAAGGCAACACAAACATTGGGTTTGTGTTCAGTACAGGGCCAAACACATTACAGAGGGTGGCACATGCTCCACTTATTTTTTTAAAAATTCTTTGCACCACGCCAGAGCGTGGCCTGCACACAGGTGCAGAGGTCAGATGATTCTGTCGCAGATAAGCCGGCCAAAGTGGCGATTGAAAAACAAAAGTATTACTCCAAGTTGTACCAATCTGATCCAATTCAGCTGGCTGAAATGGCGAAATTTCTCGATAGCACTCACATTCTCACCTTTTCCCAATACCCAGAGTTAATAAATTTGTTTACTCCAGCTGAACTCTGGTCCGCCGTCTGCGGTGCACCAAAACAGAAATACCCAGGCCCTAATGGCATTCCATATGAGTTTTATAAAAAGTACATCATATTTATATCCCCACTGCTGCTTGCCTCCCTTAACCAGAGCCTTCTGGATACGCGCCTTCTACCAGGAGGGCAAGAGGCCTTCACCGTCACACTCTTCAAGAAAGGGGATAAGCTAGACTTAGCCAACTGGCACTCCATTTTCTTTAACTAACATGGATACAAAAATTTTAACTAAAATCATTCTAACCGTTTAGGGATTGTAACATCTGCCACCATCTCCCCAGAACAATTCGGTTTCATCCCCAGAAGGTCGATTTGGGATAACGTGCACTCTGTGGCTAACGCATGCCAGTCCACAGCCTCTGGGGCACTTGTATTCTTGGACCAACAGAAGGCCTATGATAGAGTAAAAAGGGAATACCTCAGGGCCTGCCTCCATCAATTCCGCTTACCCCCTCGCTTCATCAACTGGGTGATGCTGCTCACAGAATCTGCAACAATGGCAGTACGTGGCCCTGGCTTCCTCACAGAATTAGTCCGCCCTCAAAGGGGCCTACGCCAAGGGGACCCCCTTAGTCCACTCTTATATAACTTCAGCCTTGACCCACTACTTCAAAACGTGAATGCCCGCCTCACTGGGGTCCATGCACCAGGCCAAGCCCCAGTCAAGATGATGGCGTTTGCAGATGATTGTGTGGTCGAGGTGTCTAAAAATCAAGATGCACGCGCGCTTGAAGCTCTCATCCAGGATTATTCCTGGGTAAGTAATGCTGCACTGAACGCCTCTAAAACCAAAATCATTCTCCTTGGTCGGTATCAAACCTGCTGGGCCCCAGCGACTAGTGCCCAGCCCAGCACATCTACTCGCACACGTGCTCGCCTTCCCTGCTCACCCCACACTGCCCCACTTGTGCTCCCCTTCGCGCCACGCACTACCATAGGGCCTGTCCGCCATCTGGTAGTGTGGATGGAGGCAGACGAGTATGCAACAGCCGTAATGGAAAGTCATATTCTAGACAACGTGGCAAAGCGCATCGCCTCCCTCAGAGCCCACCCTACTTCCCTTATAGGCAGGGTTGTTTTAGCCAACTCTATGCTCCTCTCCAACGTATGGTTTGGAGCCCACGCCATCGCCTTCTCCCTGGGTTTTTTCAAATCTATGTATGCCCTTCTACAAGGGTGGCTCTGGTCAGGCCGCCCACCGTCAGTGCAGCTTGAGGTCATGTTTGGCCCTCGTTGTCATGGTGGCATGGGACTGCTCAACTTTAAAGCCCATGCTGCCAAGATCCTGGGCACCTGGATTGCGGCTGTCACCGCCCCTATGCTCCCCTCCCAACACTGGTCCCGCACAGCCCGCTCCAACTTCTCCCGCGCCCTGGGCCTTACCAATCCGTCAAACCCTCACTCCTTGATGAAATATCTGGCTTCCCACCCATTGGCCACAGGTCCTCACAGTACTAAACCCCACTTCGAACAAATCCTCCTCTCCATGTGGAGCGCTGAGAGGAGAATCCATATTTGTGGACACACAGCCCAGAGAGGCTGCCCCTCTCCTCAGTTCACACAGGAGGTACAGGGGCTACCCATTCAAGATGGCTTGATCCCCACACGGCCCCATGTCCTATCCAGGGTGGACTATCTGGACATAATGGACATCCCTTATTCCCTTGAGACCCAGAAGACTATCTGGAAATACGTACACCATCCTCTGTTACAGTCTCAAGTCCGCTCCCATGTGTGGCACTGAGTGAGGTGGGTGTACCATATGGCTGAGCGCTCTAACGCTTTACACTCATCCTGCGTCGTGTGTGGCCAGTATGGAACGCTGTTCCACCACCTGGAGAAGTGCTCTACCTCTAAAGCGATATGGCGTGAGGTGCAACGTATGCTTTGCCAGGATCAAAACATCCCTTCAGTTTGTCTAGGGATATGTTTGCTTTATCTATGTTATCCCATCTCCCACCCTCCCTCCATGCTCTGGTGGTCACAATCGCCATGTGGACTATCCACACGATTGTCTTGGATGCCATCACAGGCTCCACCCCCACCCTCCCAGAAGCTGTCCACAGATTTTCGGTCTCATTTGGTGGACCACTTTCAAGCGTGGATGTTTGGATACCTCCCACCGCGTTGCCGACAGCTGGTCTCCTCCTGGTTCCCAGTCTGGTTCATCAAATCAGACCCCTTCCTCAACACTTGTTCAATTGTGGATACGGCCCCATCACATGTTCCCTCACCCTCCCCATAAGTGGCGTTCCCGCTGGCAACAAGAGATAGCATAACTTCTCTGGGGTGCCTTCCCTGTTACTAAGTTTTGTTTTCTTTTGTGCTTACATTTGGAAGTGTCTGTCCCCTGGTCAGCCTTCCCCGCAATAAATTTAAATTTAGATTTAAAAACAAAACCTGACATCTCGCATCATGTAAGTACACCGCTGACACAGCCACAATCAGGAGTACCTTGGCGGAACTGGACCACCTTGAGCTAAATACCCCAAGATCTGGTTACAGCCCCAACTGGGGATGCAAATGGATGGAAATATCCACCCGCCTAAACACCCTCATCTTTGAGCACCAACACAGAATCAAAGTATCAAACAAAGGTAAGTTATAAAGGAAGGTGAAACATGTTTGACATATTTCTTCTGCCAATTCCACTCCTGCGGCAACCAGCCCACATGCACACAGGTCTTCAAGACCGATGGCACCGTGGCAACTGACCTTGAGAAGGTCAAGGCGGGAGTACACCGTTATTACACCAAATTATACCGCGATACGCCAACAGACCCTCAAAAACCACAGAATTTATAAATACCACCAGAATACAAAGCACACCGCCGGACTACAATATACTAAATCTAATAACATGGGAGGAGCTTTGGGATACAATCCGCGGTGCACCACGTAGGAAATGCCCAGGGCCTGATGCAATACCCTACAAATTTTACAAAAAATATTTTCAGCAAATTGCCCCCCTCTTATTGGCGTCTATGAACCAGTGCTTGCTGGAAACACGCCTCCTACCTGGTGGCCATGAATCATATGTCATAACCCTGTATAAGAAGGGTGACAAACTGGACCTGGCCAACTGGCGTCCAATTGCACTTTCTAATACTGATACAAAAATTCTAACAAAAATTTTAGCAGCCAGATTAGGCACAATAGCCTCTAATGTCCTGTCACCCAACCAGTTTGGGTTTATACCAGGGCGCTCAATCTGGAACAACATACACCCTGTTGCAAACATATGTCAGTCCAAAGTAACTGGAGCCCTGGTATTCATAGACCAGGAAAAGGCGTATGACCGCGTTAGTTGGCCATACCTAAAAGAATGCCTACACGCTTTCAAACTCCCACCCAGATTCATAAACTGGGCGATGCTCCTTACAGAATCTGCAACTGTGGCTGTATGCGGCCCTGGCTTCCTAACTAACAAGATCACACCACACAGAGGGCTCAAACAAGGGGACCCCCTCAGCCCACTGCTGTATAATTTCAGTTTTGATCCACTCCTCCGCATAATTGACTCACGCCTCATGGGCATAACTGCACAAGGCCAGCCAACAGTCAAGATACTGGCCTTTGTGGATGACTGCGTGGAAGGTATAGCTAACAACAATGATGCCCGACAGCTGGAACGCACCCTAGAGGAATACTCCATGGTGAGCAATGCATCACTCAACAAAAGGAAAACAGAAATAATTCTCTTAGGCAAGTACACTAACAACTGGGCTACAACACCAGAACCTCACACCCCCATATGAAGGAAAAACCCACTCATCTTACCCTTCGCATCACCTCCCACCACCACTCCTGTCCGCCACTTTGGGATATGGCTGGAAATAGGGGATATGCCAATGAGATAATGGAAAGCAACCTACTACAGCGGGTATCCAACCGCGTTGCCTCCCTCAAGGGAAGATCCCCAGGACTAACGGGGCGAGTAGCAGTTGTTAACTCACTCATCCTCCCAATACTATGGTACCCTGCCCATGCAATAGCCTTCTCACCCACCTTTATAACTTCAATCTGTGCACTCATCCAGGGCTGGCTGTGGCCCAGATCCCATCCTCCCATACAGATGAAAACACTCTTTGGCCCATGCTCAAGCAGAGGCATGGGACTAATAGATTTTGAGAGACATACCAACTGCATCCTGGATACCTGGATAAAGGAAGTCCTTGCCCCAGACCTCCCGCAACAACACTGGTCCAGGGCAGTGAGGACTAACTTTGCACAGATGCTCAAATTAACTAACCCACATAGCCCACCCAGACTATTATCATACCTTGCTAAACACCCTACCACAACAGACCCGCATGGAACCCTCCTCACTTCAAACACATCCTCTGAGCCATCTGCCACATGGGGTGGACTGTAGAGAACACTGGCACTGTGCAGGGAAGGGGACAACCCAGCCCTCACTTCAAATTAAGAAATCCAGAAAACCACCCCCTGAGAGACATGGCTGCTATGACCCCAACCATTGCTAGAATCAAATACTTAGATGTGTTGGACATTCCCTATGACTTAACCACACAGAAGGCAGTGTGGAAAATGATGCACCACCCACTCCTATAGCCAAGGGTAAGAGCCAATGCCTGGCACTGTCTGAGAAGGTCCTATAGGATAGCAGACTGCTCCAATTCCCTCCACACAACCTGCACAGTATGTGGAGGGGAGGGCTCCCTATACCTCCACCTAGAAACATGCCCCCCAATCAAAGCCATATGGTGGGAAGTCATGCACTGGCTTAAGCTCCAAAACGAGCAAGAATTTTCTATCTCAAAGAGCCTCCTTGTGCTCCAGATTGAATCACCAATCCCATCTACCCTCCACTCCCTAATGATACCCATTGCAATGTGGATGATCCACACCATTGCCTTAGATGCGTTCAAGCACATGGTCCCAACCATCCATGGGGTTATCAACAGGTTCCACATCCACTTATTGGAGCACTTCCAAGCCTGGCTCTATGGATATATGAGGCTAAGGCAACAGGTGCTCATAGAATTGTGGTTCCCACTCTGGTTCCTCCACACAGACCCCTTCCTTCACACCTGCTCTATAGTGGGGGAAACCCCTTGGAGTAGCACACCAACCCCCATACCTGGCAATCCCACTGGCAACAGGGGCAACCTGAGTACCCTGGGGTGCCCAATTTGATCTACCTTCGCTTCCCCTTTTTTTGTTCCCACACATACTTGGTAATGCCTGTCCCCTGGTCAGCTTGCCTCAGTTAAATAAAAATCTTCTTTATGTTCTTTGGCTCTTATAATAAATTGTATAAAGAATACAATTATTACCATTTTAGACTGTACAATTTACTTAAAAGAGCCCTTTAGGGAAAATTCAAAGTAAGCTGGCATCTTACTAGACCTATAGTAGTTTAATTGACAATTTCTAATATTCAGTCGATTAACATTTGTATCAGAAGATTTAGTTTACAACCAACACTACATGGAATCGTAAATATGGGTAGCAAAATAAAAATATAAAAGGTGTAATCAAAATTATTTATTGAATCTTTTTGCATCACGCTCTAGATAAAAGGTTATTGCGTCAGATATGATGATTTCATCTACCCACATCAATCGACTCGCAGCCAGCATTCAATCAAGCCATTATGATTCCTGGATTTTAAACTATGATTTGTTCAGCTGATTTATTTCCGCCGACTGAAACTAGCAAATATCCCGAGCATGCCAAATTTGAAACTAGTCAACATCACTTGAGCGTCCATGTCAGATTTCAAGTCAGTTGAAAGCGGTTGGTTTTTGTCATCAGGTGTAGATTGGAAGTTGGCCTTTTTGCTTAGGCCACTCAACATATCAATTTTAAACTGCACGGGGTAAGTATCATTTATCATAAAACCGAGTGACTAGCATTTTAAACCCAAGCGTGTTAGGTATAGATTGTCAAGTAAGCAATATAGTTATACTTAAAAACAATTTTTGGCTTAGTAACGTTTGAAACCGTATTCTATTGTTGTGAAATCGACTTCTTGCGGTTCCCCTATCAGCTTTCATTTCGCTTTATATGGTGGGCTTTAAAAATACCATTTTGCTTTTATAGTTCCATTTCAAAGTCGCATCTAGTTCCCTATCTACTAAGCTTATTACTTCTATCACTTTGATTGTGGTATTCTATACAACATCGTTTATTAAACTCGAGTATATAAAGCCTGAGTGTACGAATAAGTATAAAGCTGGCTCGCCCCTTTCTTTTAAATCTTCAAAAAGCGTGAGACAGCTTTTAACGACTACTTCATGTTGTAAAACCTAAAATTTAATTGAGTGAAGGTGAAATTTTAAGAATTGTACACCGGTTTTTCAGCCCACTGCTCATTTTTTTGATTTTTAATCCTTTTTTGGAAGCCGACCGTTTTTGCTAGACTCATCAAGTTATCTCATAGGGACCTTTTATAGGTGATTAGCAACGATGAAACTCTCTGGGTTTTCGATGCCTGGGACCACCTCGGTCAGGATTTTGTGGGCTCTTATCACCTTAAGCAAGCTGCCGTTCTCCCTCGCCAATAATGAAACTTTGGTGGGTTTTATTCCAGTGGGCGATTTATGCATTATATTCTAGAATGAACGCGAGATCCGTTGTTCAGGGATCTATTCCAAACCCGATTTTCCAAACGGCAACCAGGCTAGCGTTACTATCGAAGTTCGACTTCCCAAGTTCCCGGATAGCTCATCAAATTGGGCAGCCGTTTTTGCATCCATGGACTATAAGGATTTCGATGGTCTGGGCCACCCGCTGATTAAGCCAGCTTTCGTAACGTGCGTTTCGGCGTTGTAGCTAACGTTCGTAGGCTGAACGGGAATACATTTGTACCAATGCTGCCGTCGATGACCAATTATGCTCGAAGGAGGAATTGGGGCACTATCTCATCAACAAGGGCTTCAAGTCAGACAACAACACCCTGCAAACCTTTTACAAGCCATTGACTACCGAGCATGGATACGCCGCCAGCGCAACTTATAAGGTTAACGCTACCGGCTACGTTTGTGTGTCGGCCGATGTCGTCAAACTCTCCGCAGACAACAAAACGGTTCTTTCCACCACAAACCAATTTTTGGGGGTATTGGAATGGATCAACCCCTACGGCAAACTCCCGGCCGCTGACCACCCTAAGCTGACGTTCTATGGGACCATGTCGTTGATCTACCTCGTGATAGGCGGGATTTGGTCGGTGGGTTGCTTCCGTTACTGGAAGGATATTCTGCCGATCCAAATGTACATCTCCGGGGTTTTGCTGTTTTTAATTTTGGAGATGGCGGCCAACTATGGCTACCTCGATAACTTCAACCAAACTGGGCATAAAAGCTACTTGCTGTTTACGCTGGTGGTGTTGTTGGACGCAGCGCGGAATTCGCTATGCTTTTTCATCCTGCTACTGGTCAGCCTAGGGTATAGCGTGGTCAGGCCGTCGCTGGGCTCAACCATGTGGCGGTGCCAACTGCTCACTCTCGTACACTTTGTATGCGGGTGTATTTACAGTGCCGGCGCGCTCCTCACTGACCCCGATCGGGCGGGACTGGCAGTGTTTTTATTCATCCTTCCGCTGTCCTTGACCATGACCACTTTTTATGTTTGGATTATGCAGTCCATGGCGACCACCATTGAGCAGCTTGAGCAGCGTCAGCAGCAGGTGAAACTGCAGATGTATCGGCACCTACGCTACGCGATTATTGGGTCCATAGCGCTCCTTTTGGCGTACTTTGTTGTGAATGGGCTCTTTTTCCACAAGGCTGACGACCGGGAGTTTATCAACAGTCAGTGGCAAACCCGTTGGTTTTTGATAGATGGGTGGCTTTCGGTGCTGTTTTTTACCATCTTTGCGGCCATCATGTGGCTTTGGCGCCCTACTGCCAATAACCAGAAGTATGGGCTTCAGGAGCTTGCCCAAGATGAGGCTGCAGCGGATGCTCTAGACCTTGAGGCCCGCGCACCTGACCAAGCTGAACTGGCTGGCCCCAAAAACCTACCTCCCTACCCGGAGGATGGCGTCAATATCTTTGACATTGGGGATCTCGATGAGGAGCTTGAAAGGCCTTCCAACTAAATGGATCTAATTGTTAAAACTGGCAACAGTGCTCTAGCTAGAATGGGTATTCAGGCTTTGTCTCCTTACTTCACAGCATGAAAAATAATCTTTAAGGCCACTGAAGATGCTAGCATTTGTGGATGATACAGCTGTAGGAATAAGCTCCTCGACTGACCTCCAGGGCGCTGAGGAACTATTAGACCTTTACCAGCTTGCATCAAATGCAAAAATAAATTTGGCAAAAACCTCAGTGATGAGGGTCAGCAACCCAAACTTCAGCCTGACAACTGACAAAACGCCGATTATGAGCTCCCAGACAGTTCAGTACCTCAGGATACTCTTCAATGACAAGGGACCAGCTGTACTGGAGACTGAACAAGAAGTATTAACAAGCTTATCATTCCAAATGTCATGCTGGAAAAGTGCCAGACTATGCCTTAAGGAGAAAGTGCAGGCAATAAACGTCTTCATCTTCTCAAAGCTATGGTATGTTGCTCACGTGCTGCTGATGAGCCCAAACTTAGAGAAGTAAATCATGTCAATGCTCCAAACTTTCCTGTGGTTTAAGGCGAAGGTGGCACCAATTCCACTGGAAGCCCTGTTGAAACCAAAGAATGAAGGAGGCATGTGCCTACTGGACTTTGAATCTCATGCCCGGCGCATATGAGGGAAGTCATTTCTGAAGCCAACACAGATGCACATGCGCTGCCCAACTCTAGCATGAGGTGTGAACTGGGCAAGGGCTCAAGGCCTCCAAGAGCCAGTCTCCCCCTGATTGTTATGCAAATGGATGGTGAACCACCTAAAGATAACCTCACTAAAAGGAGCCCCACACTACTGGCAACTCTGTGATTGGGCTGTGCACCAGGGTGGGTGGTCATTCAAAAAATTGGACTGAGAGGCCAACCAAATTCAAAGGGATATCAAAGCACATAATTCTGCAATGATTATTGCAACAAGCTGGGAGGAACATAACTGAATTGCCAATGAATATACAACCAAGTCAATCAGAATTAGGTACAAATTGATGCTGATAGAATATGGGGATCCACTCCTGAGACTGGGGTGCAATCTGCCCACCTGCCCACAAATCCTTAATGACTGTACTACCAAAGGCCACGACACCAACTACCCAACAAAGGAGTTGATATTGGTCCTGAACACCCGCTTGGTTACAGCCAAACAGCAGTTGGTAACATAGCAGATCCTTAATCAGGTATTCAAATTGGGAAAGCACAGCGGGCCAGATTACCAGCACAAAGAATGCCCCATATGTGCTGAACCAGAAGCAGACATAGCACATTGCTACTATGAATGTGCCATGTTCAAAAAATACTGGTCCATGATGCAATAAATCCTATTAGGCGATCATTTGCCTCTGGGTATACATCCATTGCAGGACCTGTTCTTTACAAAAACCCTGAGAATGGCTCCAATCCAACTATGAGCCTTCATTTACCATTATTGTGTATGGGTAATTCACTGTGCGCTCGTCACCAAGGTTATGAGCAACGAGCGCCCTCATCATGGAGGTAAAGTATTTAAGACCATTCAGATTATCTCTGATAAGCTCCACCAGATCTCAAAATCCTTGCGCATAATCTCCGGGTGTTATAAGGCCACACGTTTGGCTTTCCCCACCAGATCACTCATTGCATGCGATGAAGCTACTAATCATCTGAGAATAGTATGGACTATAAGCCTGCCAATGCTAGAACTGTGGCTAGCAATGGCAATCACCAATCAGCAATGGTTGGAGGTGCTAGAACTCTAGCAGCCTGAATCCCCGGTCTTTTTTACCCTCAGCTGAATTGGCTGTATTCCACCCTCCCCTCTTACTTTCCCTTAAATTTATTTAATAAAGTAAGGAGTTTTTAAAAAAAATATAGCATAATTGTCTCAGCTTTTGGCTCTAAACTTTTTTTATAAGTTCAGTTGTTTAAATCCTGGCATAATCACTTTTTATACACTTTTTTTAAACTCACTGTCAATTCTGTCTGCCTGTAATCAAATCTTACAAGCTCTATTTCAGACACTTATTGTACACTAAAAGATTTGAGAGGAAATGAACAGCTCTTTGGTGGCGCACTCATTTTATTGTCTGGTGATTTTTGACAAATTCTACCAGTTATACCACGTTCAACACCCGCTGATGAATTTAATGCATGTCTCAAATCATCAGTTTTAAGGCAACACATACAGAAATTAACTTTGAAGACCAATATGCGTGTACATCTACAACATGATGCATTTGCTGAACATTTTGCAAAACAATTGTTGGATATTGGGAATGGGAAAATGGCAATCAATGAATCCACACAATGTATCACATTGCCAACAAACTTCTATAAAATCACAGCAACCACAGATGAATTGATTCACAAAGTTTTCTCAAATTTTGCACAGAATTACAAAAATCATCAGTGGCTAAGTTCACGTGCTATACTAGCAGCCAAAAACAATGATGTCAATGCCATCAATTTCAGCATTCAAAATGAAATACCAGGTGAAGTGACAACATATAAGTCCATTGATACTGTAATGAATCAAGATGAAGTTGTCAATTATTCAACCGAATTCTTAAATTCACTTGATTTGCCAGGTATGCCGCCACATGTTTTAACATTGAATTTGGCATGCCTATCATTCTTCTCCGAAACATCAATCCACCACAGCTTTGCAATGGTACCAGGCTTTCAGTGAAAAAGATGATGAACAATATCATTGAAGCTACAATCTTAAATGGAAAATTTAAAGGAGATGTACTGTTGCCACGCATCCCAATGATTTCAACAGATATGCCATTTGAATTCAGACGTTTGCAGTTTCCAGTGTGACTCCATTTGCAATGACCATCAACAAAGCACAGGGATAATTGCTACAAGTGTGTGGACTAAATTTGAAAAATCCATGCTTCTCATATGGACAGCTGTATGTGGCCTGCTCACACGTCGGAAAACCTTCTGATTTATTCATGTATGCACCAGATGGAAAAACAAAAAATACTGTGTATCCAAAAGCGCTTCAATAAACAGAATTAAAACACAAACACTTTTTATCTTTGAGTGGCATTGTAATGCATGTTGGGTACTCATACTAATATTATCACATTAATTTGAAAACCACGCAAACAAAGTTGTGGGCAACAGCTATTTATCTATAAGAAACCTAATTTAATTGAACTTTACTAATTAAACTAACATTTTCATTATGTACATGAAACTCCGTTGCAAAGCATGGGTATTCTGCTAGTTTCTCTATAAAATTAAAACTTATTGTATATCTATTATATATAGTATCTTATAAAAAATATAATAATAATTCATTTTATTAAATTTAGTTGATTTTTTGGTCAAATTATACAAAATTTACTGATCACCATCTATAATACTTCTTTTTTATCAAATTTAGATGATTTTATTGGTCAAAATATGCTGAATTTACTGATTGCCATCTACAGTAATTCATTTTATTAGTCAATCTATGTAAATTTATTGATCGTTATCTAAAATAATTTATTTTATCAAATTTAGATGATTTTATTGGTCAAAATATGCAAAAACAATAGCCATCTATAATGATTTAAGCTCTGCCCGCTATGAGCTTTACTGACTGAATTTTGAACATACCTCCCAGCCATAGGACATATCAAATGTGCAACGAAGCTATCGCTTCACCGATTCCGGAATTAAGTTTATCCGGAGTTGTATTAGTCCCACAAGTACCCATCGCTTCTGAGCCCATTTTGATATATTTACTAAATTAGTGGGCAGATACTTGTCCAATACTTACAAAAGTAAAATGGGACCTAAGTTGGAGCATCCTCGATTTTTGGAGATGATCATCCAAGTCGGTCCAGTATTTTCAGAGTTATGCGCGAACAAACAGAAAAAAAGAAAAAACATACATACAGGTCGAATTGATAACCTCCTTCTTTTTCAAAGTCGGTTAAAAACGATATACATATCCCTTTTTTTAGTACTAGATGGTATACATATCCTTTTTTTAGCACTAGGTGGTCCCAACCTAAAGGGGGATACACCGATCTACGATATACATATCCCATTAAAACTATATCTCACTTTTAAATCTTATATATAGCTTTTATTTATATTCGTATGATCAAAAAATAAACCAGCCTACAATGATTCCTAAAATTCATAAAATTTTTGTGCCAAGTTTGGTTATTTTTAGCTCATTTGTTTAGGAGATAATGTGTCTCATACCCATACACCCACACATATACTAGGGCCCCAGGAGCAGGGTGGTAAAGCTCTGGATTTTATCATCCCTCGAGACCGCGGAGTGAGAGGAAAACTGGCTCAGAAGACTAGGGACTGCGGAAAAATGGAGGGGAGTTAAATAGTTGAATAAATATCTATTATATATTCCAGATTAAAAGGTATTTTTTTCCATATCCTATCTAGTAACTAAGCATCTTACCATTTGGCACAGTTTTAACCAATTGTTGTAATCCTGGCGCGGTTAGTGCTTGCCAGTGCTTTCTCACAGTATTCCACCAATATAGCTGTGGGTGGAGTATTGAAACTCTCAGCTGCTATTAAGAATTTTTTAAGGTAAAAATGACCACTTGTGGATTTTTTATAATTTTTATTGTAAAACAGGAACAAAAGTAATCCACTATTGAGTTATCACCTCCTAGTATTTATGCTACTCTGAGGCTAATAGTGAATGTCAAAGGAATTTAGGTTAAGCAAAAGAGGGCCCAATTTCAAGTAAATGATGAGGTAGCCTATCAAAACTTTCAAAGGTCTCTTAAACTGGAATTGACTTGAGTTTGGATAGTTGACCATTAGCAGGGAGGATAAATCTGTGTGGTAAGGATTTAATATATTCAATCTAATCAGACACCTGAAAAATATTTTCTCCTCAGCTAATTATCTGAGCTCCTAGGTGATGATTGGTAGATAAAATATTTTTGTCCCCCAGAACCCCCTTCAGTTCTATAAAAAGGGGTGGTTTCTGCTCAGGAATTTAAGCTAAATTTAAGATAGAATATGGAGGGACCTCTGGGTCAGTACACAAATTCTGCTGGGGGTTCAGCATAGCTATATCAACAGCAGCCAAGCTATTTAGCTAAAAGATAGGAATGGCTTTATTACTCTAATTGAGATTATTCTGCCAAGAGATGGAATAGCATGGTTTAGGTATTTTCATAAATATTTGACCCCAGAGAATTCTTACCAATTAGTCATATATTTAATTATCTGATATTACTTTCTTCAAGAATGGTGGGAGAAATAGGGCATAGGAAAGGTCCGTGTATGTGATTGATAGTAAGTCCAGAAGCAAGGAATTCAAAAGAGTATTCATCCCCTCTCTTATAAGTGACAACAAAAGGTCCTTCCTAGAGGGATTGAAGCTTCTCACTTCTAGGAGTGATACAATTGTGGTATTATACAACCAAGTCTGATACTTGAAAAGAGGGAAGAGGTGGTCTGAGCTCATTAACTTCTTGACCCTCTTTCATAATTGTTTTTCTAAACCAGTCATAGCCTCAGATTGCAACTGGATGATAAGCTGAGCCAGCTTTTTCATAGATTGAACAGGATCATATATCCTGGCAAAGAAAACATCTTTAGCTAACAAAGCAGGAACCCCCAGTTTTTGGCTATACAGCATGTGGAAAGGAGACATTTGAGGATCTGATAGTAACTGATATGATAGTCCATGAGGGACTAGGCAAAACTTAATCCCAAGAGAGAGGGCCTTAAGTGGCCATTTTTTGTAGTATAGAGACCAAGGTTCCATTTTTCTCTCTCTTAAGTACCATTTATAGAAGGGTTATAGGGTCCTAGAAGAGTTGTTGCATTCCCATGGAGGTAGCTAAGGCCTTAACCACTCTGGAGGTAAAGTTTTTCCCATTGTCAAAGAGGAGAACCTGGGGCAACCATAATGGGTGAAGATATAATGATGGAGGAAAGTGGAGGTAGATTTAGAAGACTGAGTTAGGAGAGCCACAGCTCAACCCAATAAGGTAAAGTGATCAATTCCTACTAGTATGTACCAATTCCCACTGGTAGTCTGGGTAGGTGTCCAAACACATCTAAGCTTATCATGTGGAAGGGTTGTTGAGGCGTTGTAGGTTGATATTAATACTTGGTATTGAAGTGGGTTTTCTTTTTGCAGGTTAGGCAGGCATCCAGGAATTTAATGATTAATTCCATAATTCCCTCCCTGTAGTACCGTTTTTAACCCACTCATATGTTTTTCATAATCCACTATGCCCAGGATATAATGGGCCTCCATTATCTTAGGTACTCTCTCTGAAGGTCTAAGATAGAGAATCCAATGTGCCCCTACCTTTTTATATAACTTCTCGCTCTCCACCTTGGTGTTGTGGGAGTTTCAAGCTAATATCTTCTGTACAGGTTCATCATCATCCCAAGCATCGGGGTCATTAGGAGGTCATGTAACCTCTTCACTTCACTATTGTTTAAGTGAAGGACAGGCAACCAAGTCAAAGCATTGACATTCATGTGGCGAGTTTTAGCTCAATGCTCAATTGTCATATCATAATGCTATGCTTCAAGGCCCAACGATTCAACTGTCCATAAGATTCTTCATATTCTGTAACCACTTTAAGGAGGGGTGGTCAATACCCATTTTAAGAGGAAGTCCCATATAAAAAAGTTGGTATTATTTCACTATGAGAAAGACAGCAAGGAACTTCTTATCTGTGATTCTGTAGTTGCATTCAGCTTTAAAAGCATCTTGCTGAAGTAGGAAATGGGATTGACATCATTCTCATCCTATTGAGCCAAGATGGCTCCATTTGCATAGTCAGAGATGTCAGTGAGCAAAAAGAAGTATTTACCATATCCTGAGTGGCTTAAGATAGGCCGTTGTTGTAGCAACTTCCTTAATGTTCATGTTATAATTTTGGGTGATACCGTTGGGATACACTGTAAGGGTTGCACAGGTCAAACCCACTGAACAACGGACATATAATATAGGGATAGTTGGTACTCCAAACAATCTGGAAAATATAATAATATAGGAGAAAATGCCCCAATGACACTTTTATTTATTTTTAATAAATACAGCAACTCTTTGATGTTCCGCTCTCTCTGAACTATTAACAACCTAATCTTTCAATCGCCCATCTCGCTTATATATCAGCACTTTGGATGACACCATTCTCTTAGCTTTGACTATTCTAATCCACCAAATCTCATTAGTTTTGGGATGGTATCCTTCAATTCTCTATCGCCTTAGTTTGAGGCGATCTAAATTATATTCATCAAATGTCAACATCACCTTATCGCCTTGTTTGTAGACAATCCAATAATAATCCATTATATCACAATATTGCCTTATCTCAAGGTGCTCAATTACTTGTAAATAAACGTTCTAGTCGGCGAATTCTTACCATCCCTCTGCAGCTCTTCAGGGCTTATCATCCAGCCATATCAGAATCTTGACATTAACCCCTCCTTTGACTGGATGATAAGTCTCCTTTTTATATGCTTAGAGAAACTTCACATGCATGAGATTTATGATTTGACCACTAACTGGGTCTTTGACGGTGTAGGCATCGCTGCTCACTTTTTTACTTTTATTTAAAATGGACCAATCCAGATGTTATCCAGCTTGTGTTTCTGCCTAACCTATGCTGGTTGTGGAAAAAAACCATATCAACTTCTTGGAACTAAGCTAACCCACTATGCCATACCAGATTGTCAGCCTGCTTCTTAATCTTTTTGGGTAAGCTGAATGAGTACACTTTCATTTGTAATTTGATCAACATGTTGGCTAAATTTGTCAAGTACAGATGAGGAGCTATTCTTCCAGTGTCTTCTATGCACAAATAGAGCAAGGCTGGAAGAGCGGGGTGTCATCCATATAATAGTTGAAAGGGGCTCTTCCCCATGGTGGAATGATAGCTGATAATGTAAGCAAAGATGGCAGTAGACAGGAGGGAACTCCAATCAGATGGTCTATTGGTTATCAGCTTCTGGAGGATGTTCACCAATATCCCATTGACCTGTTTGACCATACTGTTGGACTCAGGGTGGTATGGGGTCTTCAGAACCCTTTGGATGCCATGAGCATTCAACTTTGGAAGGATGTGTGAGGTGAAGTTGGTTCTGTTATTGGTAAGAATGAACTGAGGGCAGCCATGTCTCTTGATAATACATTCCATTATGAAGTTGGCTACTGTAACTGCACCTAAATCCCATATTGCCCACGCTTCAACCCACTTGGTCAAGTGGTCAATTGCCACCATAATGTATTTTGACTGGTTAGCTCCCATTGGCAGAAGGCCAAAGACATCCAGAGAAACAGTATGCCATGCAAAATGTGGTTTCACTAACCAGTACAAGGTCTTCTGGTGGAACGGGTTTTCCACTTGGCACTGGTGGCAACAGAAAATGGTTTTAAACACGTTGAAGTTCATGCTTTCCCAGTAAAACTGAGGGTGCAACTGTTCCATTGTCTTGTGCACACCATTATGTCTGACTGCCTTATGTGCGCTCATAATAATACCAGTCCATGCTGAGGGTCGCATAAAGTTCACTGTAGAATTGCCAAACCAATTGAACAATTTCCCATTCCGTTGTAAGGTATTCAATCACACCTCATTTAATGCTTTTATTACTTGGTGCAGTTTGTCATTGTACTTTCCGCTGAGCATCTTATCATACATCACATCGCTGAGATCTGCTGTCATGGCAATGGTTGTTAATCTGGATAAACAGTCAGCGTTCTGATGCTTTGCTCCTGGGTGGTGGAGGATCTCAAAGTCGTAAGCCTGCAGCTTAAGAGCCCATTGGGCTAGACGCCCTTCAGGCTCCTTGAGGTTTTGCAACCAACATAACAACATGTGATCCGTTACAACTTTAAACCTCACCCTATGCAAGTAGACCCTAATGTGCTTATATGTGTAAATTACTGCTAAGCACTCCCATTCAGTCACAGTATAATTACGCTCATAGCAGTGCAGGATTTGACTGCAGTATGCAACGGTATGCTCCTCCCCCTCATCATCTTTCTGAGAAAGGACTTCTTTAACAGCATTAAGGGACGCATTTGTTTGAACAATAAATTACTTATTTAAGTTTGGAGAGTGTAGTACCAGCGCACTGATCAGCACCATCCAAAGTGTGTTGAAGGCGGATTGACAGCATTCCGTCCATTTGAACATAACATCCTTTTTAACAACTCAAATAGCGGCCCCTCAATACAGCTGAAGTTAGGAATGAAGTGTCAGTAGTAGCTGACCATTACCAAAATTACCTGTATGTTGCGCTTACTATTTGGTGTAGTCATTTTTTGGATGGCCTCCACCTTGGCCAGCTGTGAATTCAGCCTCTAGAGTCTGTCATAAACCTAAGGTATTCCAACTGATCTTTAAAGAAGTTACATTTTGAGGCTTAAATTTGATGTTCTCCCCAGAGATCTGGCAGAATACTTCTTCAAGATGACCAAGGTGCTCAGTAAAGGTTTGAGAGAAAACATTGATATTGTTAAGGTATATGAGGACACATGATAACTTCAGGTCACTGAGGATAGTGTCCATGGCTCGTTGGAACATAGATGGGGAATTACACAGCCCATGTGGCATATGGGTCAGTTAAAAGACCTTTGGATGTGATTACAGCGCATTTCTCTTATTCCGCCACAGGAAACTCAATTTGCCAGTAACCCAATATCAAATCCATAGCCAAAAAGTAGTAAGCTCCTCCTAACCAATCCAAAGCATTGATCCAAGTCAAGGGATACAAGTCCTTCTTGGTAATGCTGTTGAGATTCTGGTAGTCTATCACTACCTGGTTGGTACCATCCTTCTTTTTTACAATCAGAATGGGTGAAGCCCATGGACTTTTGGACAGTTTGAGCATCCCTTGCTCCAGCAACTTATCGATTTTCTCATTGACAACATCTTCAGCTGCCCTCAGATGGATTGGCCAAGATCTGATGGGAGGATGATCCCCAATGTCCAATCAATGGGCCACCCCAGAGCCCACAGTAAATCGTGATCATCAATGGCAAAAATCCCCTTGTACTTTTGAAATAAAGCTATTTCTTGGTCTTTTTGCTCTTTCAACAGTCCTATTAAATTACTCCATGTTACCACCGCTAGTATGTTGGTCGGTGCCTCAGCTGGTAGACCAAATTTATCCAATGATCTGAAATCATGAAACTGACGGACCTCATCTATGGGAATCAGATGTAGAAACGCTATAGTTTGGTGGCGGCGGATTTGCATTGGTTCTCTCTGCAGGTTGGCTAACAAAACCTTTATCTCCCTATATCCTGGGAGCATAATTCCTGGAGCCACATGAGGCTCAAGCTGCATTTTTCTGATAGGTCCCAATGACCTTTCCATAAAGGCTGGCTGGCACTTCCACCTCTAACTCAGTGTTCACTATGACTTGGTGTCCAGAAGGAATAGATATAGGCCCATCAGCATGGAGAGGTAGCCCTTGATATATGTATATCTGCTGGGAAGGGGCTGAGTCTTGATTTTTAGTCAATTATAGCAAACTGGAATCACTCCATCACAATATGCAAGATTGATATGGCGCATGTGCACTGGATCCTTTGGCACTCCATTATAGTTAAAGTAAATTGGGATCTGCTGGCCCAAAATCTCGAAGGTCTCCTCCATCATATCAACGACAGCCCCAAAATGTCACAGGAAAGCAGTCAATAAGCAGGTTGTAGTTACTGATGAGTAGAACTATCGTCAGAGATACAACAACAATGGACCCAAACTGCAAAGGTAGCGCGCTGTAAGCTCCCTCAGAGACTGTGCTTTCCGCTCCAGCAGTCATGTACACCATTCAATGTTACACATCAGGCTTAAACATCAACTTCAACATCAACTTATTAGAAAATATGTTGACCAGAGCGCCTGTATCTATTATAGCGCAAACTCTATTTTTCGCTACAAAAATATCACATTATGTACACTCATAATAAGAAGAATATTGAAAGCTTAATACATGGACATTTATGGGATCTCTTTTCTCAAGGAAACTCATAATCCCTTCACTGACTTTGAGGTATTCTTTGACAATGGCGTCTAAAAGAAGGGCGACGTTTACTTCTTTCAGGATTGGCGCATCTGCGGCTGTATCAAGCTTGACTGATAAAGCTTGATTGAACATTTGGCAGGCGTACAGCTTCAGTTGCTCCTGAGGTCCTTCATCCACCACAGCCTTGGCTTGCGCTCATATCATTACGTTCACTTCTCAAACTGTAGCTGGTATAAAATCCCATCATTGTATTGAGGGACTTCCACTGGATATACTACAATAAATTCAGGTGGGACGTTTGGGGCTGGAATAGCGGAGGTAGAGCTTTCCATCTCTACTCTGCTTATCTTTTCCTGGTGGTATTGATCCTGTTGCACATAGTGAACACGATGGTTAGTGCAACTATGTGCCAAGTGGCCAGAGCGACCAAACTCATAGCAATTCACCCCATAAGAGCTGCATCCTTGTTTTTCATAAATAGGTCCAGGCTGATAATTCTGTTGACGTTTGGCATAACCAGCTCCAGGTTTGTAGGATGATTGCTGACGTTTGGCGTAACTATGTCCAGGTTGGTAGTTGGGTTGCTGATGATTTTTGTAAACAGGGCTGGGGTGGAATTCAACCTATTGGGAGTAATTTGGCCGAGGATGAGGCACAGAATTATAGTAAGTCTGGGGTTTGCTAGGCGGAATGAGGGCAGGATGAGCGTATTCCTCTAAATAAGAGGGTCCAGTGGCGGCGGTATGTTTCTGCTCTTTTTAGGTGGAGGAAAGCTAGAGGATATATGGCGCAATAGCTGCACAATTTTGAGCAGGGGAACGTCATTATCCAAAATTGGAGAAATGACATTGTGAAGCTCATGGTATGGCTTTGCCGTGGAGATTATTGCAATGCACATGTCAGCTTCCTCTAAATAGCCTGCCCCAATCAGCATGTGATCTTCCACTGTAAATTGGTCAGAAAACACTGTGAGGGTCTCATTACAGCGGAACCCAATAGTTAAGAACTCTGCCTCTTTCTGTGACATTTATGATGTACCCCAAACAATCACAGCACAATGTCCTTCACTTCTTGGTAGGTAAAGGAGCTGCTTGTAAGGTAGCAGGTGACTTGGTTAGAGCTCCCAACATCCAAGGCAGATATCAACAGTTTAGATTTATGCCATTCCAAGGCGCTTTCTTTTGCAAACTCAAAACGTTAAAGAAGCTGTAGATATTCCTATTGTAATATAATATAGGAAGCTTCTTAATATTGACCTCCTTATACCACTCATAGACGCAACTTTTTGGGGCATACTGAGGATTGGGTCAAGACCCATAAGCAGTCTCTTGATGAGGAGCTAGTCTAGCGGAGGTCAGGATGTCTGCTGCTTTGGAGGTAGCGTGGCCCTCTGCGGTGGGCAGCACTGCCATCACTTGAGGGAAGTGGCTTTCCAATTTATAACCATATTCAGAGCTGCCTTCATGGGTGTAGTAACTCCTGCCAGCGTCACATTCCTCATCATAGCGTTCTCCACAAGCAGCTCCCTGTCATTATTCCACTTCCCAATGAGAGGGCTGGGAAGTACCAGTCAATTTCCGCTCAGCGTATTGCAGTTGTTCAGTGGTGTCATCCAAACAATTGGTGAGTTCCTTGTTTTGTTGCCCCAGAATTTGCATTTGCTAAACGTGCTGTCAAGTTGGTGCATAAAGGTGTTCCACTCTTAGATAAGTTCATCCTGTTTTTCGAGCCATGCGTCTAAAGTGAGTTTAAGTTTCTCATATTCAGCTGGTGCAGTGCTGCATGAAGATTCCTGGAAAAGTAGGCCTGATGAGACATGGCTGGTGACCATAGATTTTTATTTTTGGTGGTTGATCAATGGTCCCTCTGTAGTGAGCACCACTGTTATAATTTTGGGCGATTCCATTAGAATACTCCATAAGGGTTGCACAGGTCAAGCCCACTGTATCACGGACGGACAATGTGAGGATCATCAGTCCTTCAAAAACACTTGAAAATATAATAAATATAGATCAATTTTCCAACAATACTTTTATTTATTTAAGAATACAGCGGTTTATCACTGTTCCACTCTCACTAGACTACTAACAACCTAAACTTTTAATTACCACATCTTGATTATATATCAAAAACTCTGGATGATACTGTACTCTTAGCTTAGACAATTCTGTTCCACTGATTCCCATTGGTTTTGGCTGGTAGCTTCAATTCTCTATCGCCTTAGTTCAATGTGATCTAAACAATGACTGTCAAATGTTGACATTGCCTTATCATCTTATTTGTAGGAAATCTAATAATAATCTGATATATCCCAATATTGCCTCATCTCAAGGTGTTAATACTTGTAAATAATTTATCCTAATCAGCATATTCTCGCTGTTCTGCTGTAGCTCTTCAGGGCTTATTGTTCAGTCATATCAGAATATTAACACCACTGATTCTATATTTGGTGGTTGAACCAACATCAGAGATGAGTGCTGAGCAGTATGTGACCTGATTGTCAAATATCTTGATTGAGATGCAATTGCAAGCATTTAATATGACCTTGAAAAAGAGAATCCAGGCAAAAACAATGAACAATAAGAACTTACTGGCATTATCAGAATTTCAAGTAGCCAAAAAAGTTGCTATTGTGATATGCATGGTTTTGGAAGAAGAAACACACTAGCTTTGTTGTGGTTGGGTCCATTCAAGATTATTGCCAAGACGGCGATGGATGCCTATTCCATAAAGAACCTCTCTCTGGATGGAAGGATTGTAATTTGAGTCCATGATAAATATTTAAAGCAGTAGATCAAGAAAAAAATAAAAAGAGTGTTTCTGAAGGACTATTGAACCATTGAGATGGGTATAGCCTGATAATGTGGTTAAGTCCTAAAATGGGATCTATGAACCAAAATAGATGGTTAAGTCATAAAAATAAGACCTCTGAACCATAGAAAACTTGTAGGTCAGAATATAACTAGGAACCAGTTTAGGGGAATAGATAAAAAGATATACCAATAAACTGAGTGAAGGTCATGTACGATATAAAAAATAGTAGAAATGATAAAAGATTGATAAAAATATAGAATAAAAAATCATAAAAAACGTACAGAGAAATATGTTTTTATAATTTTTTATTGGTTATCCTTGACTTTGGGATGATTCCGCCTATGTTGCCTCTTGGGCAGGAGGATGTATTTCAGTAGGGGTAAGTAAACCGTCAAAATCTATGTGAGATTGGATGCTAGCAAAAGCTAGACCTACTTGAAGCCAAGTTCATTGAGTGGAGATTGATCTCTATGAGAACGTGATAAGGGGAAGAGAGATGGAAATATTGGTACTAACCAAATGAAATACCACAGATTGGGGAGGGAAGCAACAGGACAAGGAGAGGCAGTTGGCAAATAACCCCAAGTAATCCTGATATGGCACTCGATCCAGAAGATTGGTCTTGAGTGCTTGCCAATGGTCTTTGTCAAGAACATTAGACATATGAGCTGGCATTGAGCAAGGGATACTAGGCGGGGGTTGCCAAATCATGCCCCCAATCAAAGCCATCAGGGGAAGGTACTGACGGGACACGCCAAAAACAAGATAGAAATGTAGGGAGAAGACGGAATCCTGCAGACAACAACTATGAGCTTCTTGAATCTAATAGAAGAATGAGCGATGGAATCTGGGAGAGGCTGGAAGATCTGTGGCCCAACTTCTAAGAACTTAGCCAGCAAAACGAAGGGCATAGGCTGCAACATCTCGATCTAGGATGTTTTTGAGACTGGAAAGGTTCAGAGCTATGGAAAGAGACTCAGTCACTCAGATTCTCAATTCTGCGTAGGGGGGTCCAAGATGTTCACAATTCTGATGGCCAGTTTAGTTGACAGAACTGCTGGTTTGTAAAATTGGCTGAGTCATAAAAGGAACTCTTTAAGCAAGTCAGATCTGGAAAGGAATGATTGATCAATAGTGGAGGGCATTGCTTCAGGAGGTTTGATGATAATTTGTAGGATTATCTGTGAAAGGAGCCAAATCAAGGAGAGTATCAAATCTAATTCAGGAATTGATAACAGAGGGAAAATTGTCCGTTAGTCATTTGTAATGGTTGCTAATCTGGTTTTGTTGGGGTTGAATACTGTTTCCAGTAGTTCCATGGAAGGACTGGCTATGGGTGCTTGACTGGGAGTATGAGTCCTAGTAGGACCATAGAAGAGATTTCGTCACACAGTTTGATTCATCAGTTGGAAGAGCTGAGCATTTTTATCAGTCATACTGTCGAGCAGTTGCTATACTGAGATTACAAATTTGACATATGAGTAGGACGAGAAGAAGGATGTCAGACTTTTTATAATAGTCAACATTATGTGCTTTAATATCAATTAAGCTCTAATTTAGGAGAAACTTTAATATCAACATTAATGAGATAAGCTTTTAAGAGATGAACAAAGAATGGTATGAGCAAAGAAGTTATTATGAGAAAATAACAAGCGCAAATATAATTGTGCATTTTTATTTGTGCCACAAAAAAACAGCGATGTCAGTGACCTCCTGTCAAGGATGAGGAGGAAGTTCATAAAAATTTAGGACGCCGGACTAAGATCCTGAAGATGACAATAGGTCGTATGCCCTGACCAGGGGGAAAACTGGCTTTCCAGGACTAGTATCACCATGAGTAAATTGATCAACCCAACATGATAGAAGGACATGGGGTGTCATGTTTACATGATCTTATTGAGGGCACTAACAGTAAGAACAAGGCTGGGAGGCAGGAGGTCCAAAGGGTCAAATTGCAGGACCTTCCTGACCCTAAGCACAAATTGGATCAACGCTGGGTACAGGATAGGAATGCCCAGGTTGGTACAAGTGAGGTGCCTAACGCCCAGCCCCTTGTTTTGGCACTTGCTCTAAAACAGATAAGTTTTGTATAAAAAAATGATGGCTTGATATGGTTAATCAGTGAACGGGAATATGTAACCCATTCTATTTATTATTTTGCAAGCTCAGGTTAGGTTCAACTTCAATTGATCACCTGATTAAGGTCAGTTTTGAAGTATGTTACCCAGTTGGATGGAAGTGTGCGCCTATTGGTGCATCAAGGCTTAGTATCACTTTCTCTGATCAATGATTTCCCTAAGTTGGCTTAATTATGTTTGCTCAAGATTAGTGTTTCTCGTTGGTTGCCTTCCCTTAAATAAAACCCCTAGACATTTAACGTTTTTCCATATGTTGACTTGGGCAAACCTCTGCATGATCTCTTTGAGGAGGTCTTGCAACTATTTAGGCAATTAATTTCTTTAAAGTTATTACAGCCTCAGGTACACCAAAGGGCCTACCAGATTCCCTCCAACTAGGTCACCCGTTGTCATGGAAACAGCAGAAGAAGTTTAGACTGGCTTGCCAGTTGGGATGCGTGAGCACCCAAAAAGCAAGCCAGAATGCCAGAGGCATTGCCAACTGTACGACTTGATATGGAGCTGAGAAATGTGAAATCATGAAGTGGTGGTGCAACAACAAGGTGAGGAGTATCCCAATGACAAACCATACTGAACCCAATCCCTACTTAGTAGGTCTAACTAAAGGGGGTGGAATTGCTGTGATAGTGTCAACGAGATTCTTGGCATGTGAGGCCATCTCATTGGGGGTGATAAGGAGATGGATTCTTTCTTTCCATTGATGGACATAAGGCCATAAGATCCTCATGTATTGCTGCCAGAAGTTCATGAGAACGGGGTTGTAGAGCCAAAAATATCAGACTTGCTGAACCCAATTGATGATGGAGGGAGCCATAGTGACCAGAAGAACTGGTAAAGCCCACCCAGAGTGCAAGGTGATGGGCCACCAGGGAAATGCCATCTGGGATGCGGTTGGAAAGGGAAATAAAAATTTAGTTTTTTGGTAAAATTTTATTTGGAAAGGAAAGTAAGAAAATTGACCAACATTTTCTCAGTGCCATGCAACTGATTAAATAGTGGTTGATTGGGTAGTGACAGGATGGGGTTGGAGCCCACAAATTTGACCTATTTGGAGAATTGTTTGGGAATGGGCAGGTTTATTCTTTGGGAACTGACATTGCAAAATTCAGCGGTGGGCCGAGTCTCTGTCAGTTTGTCCTCAAACATTTAAACCAGGGCTCAACTACGTTTCTGACAGGTAGCATGACAGTATTTGGCCTGATGAGCGATGGAAATCCCCCAAGGCCATCCCATATAGGGATGGGTCCATTTGGTTGGGATCGGGTTCAGGATGGCCAACCTGCCCACACTCAGTTATTTAACCATTTGTTTGGTCAATAGCAGCTCATCAGCCGCAATGCACAAATTACTATTTGAGGGCTTCAAACCCTCATGAATGACGCCCAATATTTATTCTACTGGTCTAGTGATCGAATTGGAGCTGTCAGGTGATCCAGCCAATATCTCATTCTTCATGCTTTTACAACCATTCAAATTTTGGCCATCAGCCAGATTATCACCCAAATTAGATCTGACCAATTTCAATTTGTTAATCTCAGCACAGATTTCACTAATTCCCTGCAACAGTTCTGCTGAGGTGAGTGTGGGTACTGAGGGTGGGATCCAAAGTGGAAGGGCTGTCACCCATCGCTCATCTACTGTGTGATCGAGATCGCCCTGAGTGATGAGAGGTACTGCTATCCTCTTCAGTGTCTTTTTATCTGGGAATGGAAAGGTGACCTGATCAAGAGTTAAAGGACGTTCCACGAGATTTACATTACCCTTTCCTTTTTCCAAAGGAATGGCACCCCCACTGGGAAACTGCGCCAGGGCCACATTCTTGTGTGCTTTAGGTAACTTGATAGCCATAATTGATGAACTCTTCTGATGAGGGCGGGGAGCCTCAGGGTGAAATGCGTGGAAAGCTTCTACCAAGGCCATGCAATTTGCACAATTGCGCGCCTTAACCCAACTATTTTCATAATCCAGGTATCCTTTCCAGGCCACAAGGTATTGGACTGAACGTCGCAATTTCTGAGATGCCGGGATGGCCTCTACCTCAGCTTCTTCCTTGTTATTGATGACAATTGATTCTGGGTCCATGGGAATTACACCCTTAAAGGGTGACAGCTGGGATACATGAAAAACTGGGTGCTGCTTCCAATGCGTGGGAAGCTTCAAATGGAACGCCCCGTTACTCAATACTTCTCCACTAATTGAGGACCAAACGCTTACTGTAGAACTTGTGGGAAGGGGTTTGAATTCACAAATGACGGGTATCAAGCATGACATAGGAACCCACCATAAAGCCATGACCTGGAAGGCGCTTACAATCTGCAAATCGCCTATAGTCATTAATGACTTTAGTGAGGTGTTCCCGCACTAAAGCTTGGGTTGATCAAATATGAGCATCATGATCTGTGGCAGCTTGAACCTCAGGTCGCAAGCATGCTCCAACTGAAAATGATGGGTTATAACCCAGCGTTGCTTCATATGGAGAAAACCCTGTAGATGTGTGGATCCCATTATTGTATGCAAATTGGGCGAGAGGCAAGTCACCGGCCCAAGTATCCTGCGCTGCTACAGCACAACAACGCAGGTACTGTTTTAGAACTTGATTATCCCACTTAGTCTGACCGTCAGACTGGGGGTGATATGCCATGGATCGACAGGGGTTATCTTCAGGATCGATAGGAGTTCACTCCAAAACTGCGCGGTAAACTGAGTACCCCAGTCACTAACGATTTCCTGGGGGAAGACCAAACATTAAAAACATATGTCATTTGAAAAGATGGGCAGTTTATTCTGATGTAATTGTGGAAGTGCAAGGGATAAAAAGGGAAAATTTTGTAAATTGATCCACCACTACCATCACCGCTGTGAACCCATTAGAACAGGGGAGATCAATAATAAAATCTACAGATACCAAGGTCCATGGACCTTCCACCTGCTGTAAAGGGTGCAGGAGGCTGTTCTTTCTGGAGTGATCTGACTTAGCTCTAGCACAAATAACACAATTGGCGATCCAAGCTGGGACCTCTTTGGTCAGTCCTGCCCAATTAAAGGTTCACTTGATCAGATCGATGCATTTCTTGTTACTGGGATGTCCAATCATGGGGGGATCATGGTGTGCGCAGAATACTTCCGGGCGAAAGGGGGGGAACCCAAACACAAGAACAAAAGTAAATGAGCCCCTCTTCTAAGGAATATAGGGAGTGTTTGGGACTCGAGTGAGCCAACTGCTCCACCAACTCCATGCCCTCAGGGCAGGCATTTTGACCAGCTAACACCTGATCCAATAACAGGGCATCAGGAGATGACACGGTGGAGGAAACAATGGAGGGAACAATCAACAGAATCTGAGTGGCAGGAATCACAGTAACAAGGTCCACTTCCTCAGGTTCCAAGGGACAGTGAGCAGGACTACAGCTTAGGAAATCAGGAAGGACATTGAGTGCACCTTTGACAAATTCATATTTGAAGTTAAAACCGCACAGGTCCCAATAGGTTTGGGCCTGCTGGTGCACCAATTTTTGGGGTTTGTGGAAATCTGAGAGAGCCTGGTGATCCATGTGAACTATTAGCTCATGACGAGCACCTTGCAACAGGTACCGCCAATGATTTAATGCCCATGCAACAGCAGCCAGTTCCTTGTCATAAATGGCCCAAGACTGCTCCATAGCAGTGAATTTTTGGGAGAAATAAGCAACTGGATGCTCAAGCCCATCGTGGTCCTGAAGCAGCACTGCGCCCACTGCTACCAATGAAGCATCGCATGTAATGATATATGGTTTGGTGGTATTGACATGTTTTAAAATGGGAGGAGCCATGAACACCTCCTTGATCGATTCAAATACCTGCTGGCATTTGGGGGTCCAACAAAACGGTACATTTTTCCCAGTGAGGGGATGGAGAGGGGCGGCCAACTGGGAAAGTGCGGGGGAAAATTTCTTTAAAAAATGATAGTTCCCAAGAAACTCCGAAGTTGCTTCTGTGTAGTTGGAGTTGGCCATTCTCAGATCACATCTAATTTGTTGGGAGGGATAGCGACACCTTCTTAAGAACCAAGTTTCTGAGAAATGTGACCTCTTCCTTATAAAACTTGCACTTGGAAGCTTTGAGGAACAGCCCTGATTTATGCAAAGCAACCACCACTGCTTCTAAGTTGATAGCATGTTGTTCAAGAGTTGGGGAATGAACTAGGATATCATCAATGTATGCAATAGCACAAGAGAACCAGAGATCCCCTTACGCATTGTCAATCATTTGTTGAAACATAGCGGGAGCATTTCTAACTCAAAGGGCATTACACGAGTTTGAAAAATGCCTCGCCTTGTTCAAATTGCGGTCAACCATTCCTGTCCTTCCATTACCCAAATCTGATTGAAAGCATTCACCAGATCTAGCTTTGAGAACACACGGGATTCGGCAATTGCCTGAATGATTGTCTGCTCCAAAGGCAATGGGTAGGGATCCGTAACTGTTATTTTGTTCAAGTGACTGTAGTCCACGCAAGAATGGAGTGATCCATCCAATTTTTTTGCAAATACAATAGGGGAGGCGATGGGTGAAAATTCTTTGAACAACCAACCTTTTTTTCAACATATCATCCAACCAGGTATTGAGTGCAACCTCTTCCTCTGCTGTATGGGGATAAAACGGGCAGTTGATGTTCACCAACTCCACGGTTGTCTAAAATTCACAATCATATCTAGTATGCTTTGGCAGACGATCCACCTTTTCCATGTCAAAGATTCTCCAATAATGCATTAAGATTTCAGGAAAATTGGCCGGAATGCCTGCGGAAGTAACTAGGGTAGTGATAGAGCTGGTCCCTTGTTTCTTCTTGAGGGTGTTGATCAAAGGGAACTCTCCCTCTGAATTATCATTGGTAAATGACAACATATTAGACTCTAAATGAATCCTCACATGTTGTCAGAAGCCACCATCCCACACCTAAGATCACCGGGAACACCAAGTTTGGCATGGCTGAAAAATAATTGCAGAAGTTATATTGGTGGATTGAGAAGAGTATTGGCCAGCGAACAACATATGAAGACTGGTAAGCAGAAGAGGCCACCATTACTGAGGAGCCCACATCCATTTCCAATTTTAATTGTTGTGCAAAACAACACTCATGAAGTTCCCCGCTGCTCCGGAATCCACCAGAGCTTCTAAGGAGACATGATGTGGACCAATATTGATTTTCATAGGTACAAGGAAATAAGCGGATTTCTGTTTATTGAAAGATTTGACTGACTCATGGACAACTGAAGAAATAACGGGTATGTTGGTGGCAGGATCAGGGTTCTTAGCTGGGGCGAAAATTGGAAGTATGAGGGCGGGGAAAATCATTTCCTCTGTCTGGGCTTGAACAGAATCATTAATAGTTAATTCTTGAAATGCCAACTCAGACTTGGGGGTTACAGCAGGGTTGGGCCCACATCAACTGCTAATTCAGTGACAGGCGCATCATCTACATCTTTGTTAGAAAATCCTATCATAAAATTTCCCTTCTGATACTGGGAAACGTGGTGAGGCAAAGCTTTGATAGTAGTTGTGGTGACACATATTTGATTTATTGAACCTTGGATGGTAGACCAGACCACGTGATGAGCGGAAACTGGATCTAAGCTCACTCTAAAGACTTCCTGAAGCATATTGATAGATAGACCCAACGCAGGAGCAACTCACAAAAGGTAGAAATCAAAGAAGCCAAACTAGGGGCTTCAATCATGGCAAGGAACAGTTTGAATAAGTGATCTGATTGGGACACAAGGGGTTTCAAGGCGGCCAATACAACAGCCATCAGGGGGTAGAGTCTCCTTTGTGAGGAAGAACGCAAAAGACTTCTCACCCAACGGTAAGCATCTCCATCCATGGCATCTAACAACGCCAGCCCTTGTTGGGCATGAGATATCTCAGAAGCATTATTGAGTGTGATTGTTGTACGCATTTGTACTTTGGTGAGTGTGTCAAGAACCTGATTGGTGATCTCTTGGGAGGGGATACTCGATCTTTTCCCCAGGCCAGAGGAAGTAAGAGGAGATGCAATATGCACATCTTGGGTGGCTTGAAGAAGTTTTCCCAAAATAGAGCGAATGCTTCTCCCAAAGTCAGAAAGTGACCAAACAAACAACAAACAGCACACAACTGATTGCACGTTCATCTGGTATAGGTAATTACTGTGGCGCCCAGTTTGAAAACCAAGGCAGAAGTGGCTGGAAATAATGGTTGGTCGATTATGTCATGGAAACGGCAGAAGAAGTTTAGACCAGCCTGCCAGTCAGGATGCATGAGCACCCAAAAAGCAAGCCAGAATGCCAGAGGCATTGCCAACCATATAACTTGATATGGAGCTGAGAAATGTGAAATCACGAAGTGGTAATGCAACAACAAGGTGAGGAGTATCCAAACAACAAACCACACTGAACCCATTCCTCACTTAGTAGGTCTAACTAAAGGGGTGGAATTGCTGTGATAGTGTCGATGAGATTCTTGGCATGTGAGGCCATCTCATCAGGGGTGACAAGGAGATGGATTCTTTCTTTCCATTGATGGACATAAGGCCATAAGATCCCCATGTATTGATGCTGGAAGTTCGTGAGAATGGGGTTGTAGAGCCAAAAATATTAGACTTGCTGAACTCAATTGATGATGGAGGGCGCCATAGTGACCAGAAGAACTGGTAAAGCCCACCCAGAGTGTGGGGTGATGGGCCACCAGGGAAATGCCATCTTGGATGCGGTCAGAAAGGGAAATAAAAATTTGGTTTTTTGGTAGAATTTTATTTGGAAAGGAAAGTAAAAAAATTGACCAACAATTTTCTCAGTGCCATGCAACTGATTAAATAGTGGTTGGGTAGTGACAGGATGGGGTCGGAGCCCACAAATTCAACCTAACTGGTGAATTGTTCAGGAATGGGCGGGTTTATTCTTTGGGAACTGACATCACAAAATTCAGCAGTGGGCCGAGTCTCTGTCAGTTTGACCTCAAACATCTGAACCAGGGCTTGACTACATTTCTGACAGTTAGCACAATGGCGTTTGGCCCAACAAGCAATGGGAATCCCCCAAGGCCATCTCATATAGGGATGGGTCCATTTGGTTGGGAACAGGTTCAGGATGGCCAACCCACCCGCGCTCAGTCATTTAACTGTTCGTTCAGTCAATAGCAGCACATCAGCTGCAATGCCCAAATTACTATTTGAGGGCTTCAAACCCTCATCGATGATGCCCAATATTTGCTCTACTGGTCTAGTGATCAAATAGGAGCCATCGGGCAATCCAGCTGATATCTCATTCTTCATGCTTTTACAACCATTCAAATTTTGTCCATCAGCCAGATTACCACCCAGATTAGACCTGACCGATTTCAATTTGTTAATCTCAGCACAGATTTCACTAATTCCCTGCAACAGTTCTGCTGAGGTGAGTGTGGGTACTGAGGGTGGGATCCGAAGCAGAAGGGCTGTCACCCATCACTCATCTACTAAGTGAGAAAGATCGCCCTGAGTGATGAGAGGTACCGCAATCCTCTTTGGTGTCTTTTTATTTGGGAATGGAAAGAGGACCCAATTGAGAGCCAAAGGACATTCCACAAGACTTACACCTGTGCACTATAGCCCTGTATAAAACTTGGTTATGAACTTCCCTTTGGGGAATAGCCAATTTTTTGATTGCTCAATCTAATATTACTTTTACTGTTCTAAACACCCTCGCCTTAAGTCACTCCAGCTCAAGCATCCTCTTCTGAGCTATCTTTATTATAACACTGACAACTAGTTCCCTATCATTGGTACTGTGCACTGAGTACCACCATGCAGGGAACTGGAGAGTTATAGATACTTTACTGACATTAGACGACCAACCACTTTCTTTTATGTGCACAAACTTTTCCGTGTGGGACTTTCATAAAGTGAACTTGTGGTGCGCCAGCTGTTGGGAAAGACCATGGTGGGATTCACCCATGTTTACTCTTTTTTGTGAAGGTTGAAGCATCTTGGCGTTATTCTTGCTACCCCCAACTGGGAAGTACTCACCCTTATTTTCCATATTTGGTGGATACAGACACTTCATGATCTGAGAGTCATGATTCCCTAACTTTCCACCAAGTTTACCAAAATTGACACCAATAAATTGTTTTTACTTTGGCACCACATTTGGATGGTGCAGGCGGGATCATTGGCGAGGGGCCTAGTGGTGTTGGCCTTGGATAAAGTTGTACAACCTAATGCCAAAATGGGTATAGGGTCATTTGCATCCTAAAACACGCTTTATAATGACGTTTACATATATACTACTAAGCCATGTCTCTTCCCATATGGCTAAGATATGGACCCCATTTCAGTGTATTAGATCACCCAATAGAACCCACGCTTGACCACCATAATGATCTGCGGAACCCAGGAGACGGAGAAGGTGTTACAATTTCAATATAAAAATGATTAACCGGATGCTGAAGATATGATGGGATATGTGACCTCAGTAGTAAGAGTGGCCAAACATCCCTCTCCATTCTATGATGCAAAAACGTACCCTGGGGGTATGTACGACCCTGAAGAAAAGTTTGGTGGTGAAGTGTTGGCGTTTTCTGTTACTAATAAAGATCATTTGGGTTAATTTTTATTAAATTCTAACCTTTCATCCCCTTTAGTGATAATCAGCACTACTATTTTGGCGGAACAGGAGCCTCTGAGAATTTTTTTGACCAGGACCTAGCTGACTACCTTGAGCTGAGTTACTTGCCAGGTGGTATGGTCAGAGGAGGGGCTTTCTAAAGTATTCCCACGCTGAAAATTATGGGGTTAGTGGATTATCCAGTTGAAAAAATCATTTTTCCATCAATATCCAAGATATCAAAAACCTCTTGTACCCCATCATTTTGGATTTATAGTGGTGGATAAAGGTTGACATCAGAACCAACTTGAAAGAAAATACCCTATCATTAACTTTGAAGAATGGTCACAAGTTGGTTGTTTCTTTGGCTGAAGCCAACTATCAGGGCGATTTGCCTCAAAGGCCTAATATTCACACTCTCAGTTTTGCCCCGTTGTTGAAGCCCACTGTGGAGGTTCCCCTACCTTCCTGTTTGATGGGTTGAAATCTTCGTTTGATGCAGCTTCAGCCAATGTACTACCAGATCATTTAAGGTTTGATAGCGAGTTCAAGCTCAATGTTGATTTGGTGCATATCTTCCCCAAATTATCCATTGATGGTACAGGAGGAAGCGTCTTTAGATATGTGGGTTAAGGAGCAGCTAGCCAAAGGTGCTACTTTTAGCAAACCTCCCTTGTATGTTCCCCACTTTTCTTTGTAAAGAAGGCCGATGGTACCTAACACCCATGTGTAGATTATGGGAATCTCAACAACGTCACTGTACCAGACTTACATCCTATCCCCCTGGACTCACAGATTGCATGCTATGTGGAGAAGGCCAAAGTCTTATCCAAATTGGATTGCTTAGATGCTTTAATCAGATTTGTATCAAAAACGGTCAGAAATAGTTTATCACACTCTGTACCAGAAAAGAGATTTTCCAATTTCGGGGTATGTCCCTTTGGGCTTAAAAATGCCCCTGCTATCTTTCAACGCTGTATTGATGAGGCTTTGGGGGACCTACTGGGGTATGCGCAGTAGCTTACATGAATGATATTTTGGTATTTTCTCCTGACAATGAGTCCCATGCAGTACACCTTCAGAAGGTGGTGGAGCATTTGAGGGCAGCTGACCTCAAATTAAAAATAGGTGAATGCGAATTTTTCAAGTCCCAGGTCACCTTCCTGGGCAACGTTGTGTTTGATCAAGGGCACATGATAACTCTAGAAAAGGAGAAGGAGATTCGTGAATGGCCTACTCCAACTCTGGTTAAGGAATTGAGGAGTGTTTTGTGGACGTGTACGTTCCTTAAGAAGTTCAAACTGAACCTTTCTGAAGTTGCAGCGCCTTTGTATAAGTCGAGTGGGGAAAAAGTACTCCAGTGCTCCCCCATTTTACAAAATTCCTTCTAAGAAGTAAAGTGTACTTTGCTGTCCACATCCATTCTTCACCATGTTGAACCCAATAGAGAGTTCATTGTTGCTTCAGATGCCTCCAACTTCACCACAGCGGCAGCCCTATTAAAGTAGGCAAAGATAGAATAGAGCATCTGGTAGGATATCTTTCTAGGAAGATGTCTCTACCAGAGTTAAACTACGACGTATATGTTAAAGAGTTTTTAGCAGTGGTTGAGGCGTTGACCTATTGGTATCATTACTTGCATGGCTCATACCAACCCTTCTGCATATGTACAGATTACTGTGCCTTACTGTACTACCACGCACCTCATGTATTAACCCATGGCAAACCTGCTGTCATGAGACTCTTGCCAAATTTTCGTTTTTTATGAGTACTAAGGGCAAGGATGAATGGTTTGGCGGATGCTCTGAGGTGTAACCCTGCATTAGCTCCCAATCCTAAGGAGGTCGAGGTGCATAATACCCATTTGATGATTCCACCGGGTAAGATTGTGTCTCAACTTCCCTCTCCCTTGGCCAATTGTCCAGCGCTCACTCCTCAGGAAAATGTGGAGGAATATAGTATGTTAGAAAGGTAGTCTTTTCTCAGCCTTTGTCATCCAAATATACTATGGTCCTTGCCAAGAGCGCATTGAATCAGGAGGACATCACCAGAGATTACCACGAGAAGGATGAGATATTGTGGTTTCAGGGGCGCCTATGGGTTCCTGATGGACCACTTCGCCTGGAAATCATCCAGGACCATCATGAATAAATCACCGTTGGCCATCCTAAGAAGGTAAGGACTTTAGAGCTAATTTGCTGCACTTACAATTGATAGAGGTTAGCCGCTCAGGTAGGCAGGTATTGTAAAGAATGCCTAGTCTGCAACCAAATGAAAGCGATTTGCTAGCCTCTAGCGGGGTTTTTGGTACCAGTTCAAAAGGTTGATGGGCCTTGGACTTCCTTATAAGTGGATTTTATTGTGGAATTGCTCTGTATTTGATGGCTAAGATGCTATCATGGTGGTGGACCGTTTTATGAAGTTCGCCACTTTATCCCTTGCAGAACCACAGTTACCGCAGCTGAGATGGCTAGGCTCTATGTAGCTCATGCGTTTGATCTTCATGGGGTCCCTCAAGAAATAATTAGCGATTGGGGACCCCTAGTTTACCTCCATCTTTCAGGGAAGAGTTGTGTGAGACTCTTCAGATTCGCCCCTGCCATTCAACTGCCTATCACCTCAATCAGATGGCAGACTGAGCGAGTGAACCAGTGCCTCAAACAGTTCTTGCAGCGTTACACCGCCGCAGATCATTCAGATTGGGTTTGTCATCTCCCCATGGCCCAATTCAGTTATAACAACGCCCAACATGCATTAAGCGGTTGTTCCCCCTTCTTTGCAGACTATGGCTTCAATCCCACCTTCAGCCTGGAGCCCAGTTGTGAATCCAAGGTGGAAACGGTGGTGAAATTTGCAAAAATGATCAAGAAAGTAACCAGGGGTGAGTACAAATTTAGATGCAGCCATGCAGGCTTACAAGGAGAACGCTGATGGTAAGAGATGAGTTGGACCGGCATACAAGAAATAATATCTCGTGATGCTGGATGCTAAAAACATCCCAATCAAGAAACCATGCAAAAAACTAGTACCAAAGAGGATTGGGCCATACCGCGTTGTCAAAAAGGTGGGCCACGCCTCATACCAGTTAGATCTCCCCCCTTGTTTTGAATCTTTTTAGTATTCCATGAAAGCAAGATCATGTTGTTTAAGAGCCCCCCAGAGACTCCTGAGGCTTAGCTTTTGGATGGGGCGCTAGAGTGGTAAGTGGAGGATATTTTAGCCTCTTGTCAGGTAAGAAGAAGACTTAAGTATCCTTTATCCTGAAAGGGATTTGACACGGCGGAGTACAGTTGGGTCTCAGAGCATGACTGCGCCCATGTCCAAGATCTAATTGTAGCATTCCACGAGCGTTTTCCTAAAGCTGAAGGATTAAAGTTCAACTAAGCCGTTGCTGTCATGAAGTTAGCCCCCGCTTACAAAAACTTTTCCTTGGCAGATGCCCCTGGAGGGGGTGGAGCACAAAAAAGAGGAGAGAGTAATGTCATGTTTACATGACCTTATTGGGGGCACCAACAGCAAGAACAAGGCTGGGAGGCAGGAGGTCCAAAGTGTCAAATTTCAGGACTTCCTGACCTTAAGCACAACTCAGTTCAACGCTGAGTACAGTATAGGTATGCCCAGGTTGGTACAATTGAGGTGCCTAACGCCCAGCCCCTTGTTTTGGCACTTGCGCTAAAACAGATAAGTTTTGTATTAAATTATAATGGCTCAATATGGTTAATCTGTGAATGGGGTTCAAAACCCATTCTATTTATTAAATTGCAAGCTCAGGTCAGGTTCAACTTCATTTGATCACTTGAATAAGGTCAGTTTTGAAGTATGTTACCCAGTTAGATGGAATTATGCGCCTATTGGTGCAACAAGGATTAGTACCACTTTCTCTAATCAATGATTACCCTTAGTTGGCTTAATTATGTTTGCTCAAGATCAATGTTTCTCATTGGTTGTCTTCCCTTAAATAAAATTTAGTCATTTTAAGATTTTCCATATGTTGATTTGGGCAAACCTCTGCATGCACCTCTTTGAGGAGGTCTCCCAACTTTTTAGCCAATTTATTTCCTTTTAAAGTTATTACAGCCTCAGGTACACCACTGAGCCTACCAGGTTCCGTCCAAACCAGGTCACCCGTGCACTATAGCCCTTTACAAAACTTGGTTATAAACTGCCTTTGGGAACAGCCTAGATTTGCTGATTGCTCGATCTATTATTACTTTTACTGTGCTAAGCACCTTCACCTTATGCCACTTTAGCTCAAGCATCATCTGCTGGGTTATCTGTATTAAAACAATGACGACTAGTTCCCTAACGTTGGTCCTGTGCACTGAGCACAACCACGCAGGAAACTGGAGAGTTATAGATACTTTCCTGACATGGGGATCATGCTATGAGGAGGCAGTAACAAGAAGGAAGAGGAAGAGAACCGCATGCCAAAGGTTGTCCTGAGAAGCATTGATTGCAGATTGACTGTTCTCTGCTAGAGATCAACAAATACTTGCCCTGGTCCAAAGCTGTATTCTCCTGTGCCAATCTTATTCTCACTGGAAATCTAGGCAAGAGGGGGATGCGTTACGAATTTTTGCCCACCTTTCCAGCCTTCTAGATTACCATGGATTGCTAGGGGATAATTCCCTTTAGAAAGTGAATAAGATATCAGTTGAACCCAATTTTAGGCTAATAATATTTGGGGGATAATAGGTAATTCTCTAGGTTTGTATCCATCAGGGATTGATCTGGGTGAATGCTTAAAATATTATTGGACAGAGTTGCCAATGAAATAGGGGCATTTGATAGTTGATCAATGATTAACTATCAGGTGTACCTATTGGTATTGGTTAGGTTTCATCACCAGCCAATTGGGAATTTAAGGAACAAGTTGCAAGGTGAGTGATGCTGCCTAAAGCCTCTAATCAATCAGTTGGTTCACAACTGGCCATAATGAGTAACAAGTACCATTACCTAAGCAGGTTGCTCGCCAAATATGGTTGGTTCACTGAGATTTAGTAGAAAACGCTAGGGACACATTTTCTGACTCTGTCCATTTTAGGTCTCGAGGATGTCCAATGAAGGAATCCTAAATAGATGGAGAAGACCATTTCTGGTGAGACGTTGAAGGGAAGTTCAACAACAATGGCTGCCATTTCATGGCTGGGGCGCCAACTGAGGGTTGAGAGCTGAATTTTATCTATAATTTCCCCTGATAATTCACATTAATAAGAAAGTCTAATTTGCAGAATTCATTATTTGTTTTAGTTTTATTCATCTTCAGGAAATTATTGCTGTGTGCTTTAATTGGGAATCTTTAGTGGGATAAAGAGTAAGGATCAAGGATCCTTAAGAAGAGAAGCTGAGCTTAGATGGTGATTGCTGTAAACTCTGTGAGATCAGAAAAAAGACCGTAAGCTTAGGGATCTGAGTGTGGATCAAGTTAGGCGGATAAGAATTTAAGTCTCTACTGATGACATTGAGAGTATTCTGTGGGAGATATATAGGTTGAGCACTAGATAAGAATAGGTTATCTTTTTAACTACAGATAATCATCTTCATACTATTATCAATCAACTATCATCTATTATCAGACAACGTGAATTGTGCACATACTAAACCTGGACATTAAACAATCATGGGCTATCAGTCTTTATAATCAACAAAAGCCTCTAAATTTTAACATTCCCCAACAAGTATAAAAACCTGACACTCTTCTGATAGAGAGTTATGGGTTATTTTGTAATTTTTCTAGCAAAGACTTAATTTCCACCGCAGAAAAACCTTTTAAACTTTATTGAACTTAAAAGGAATCTGTCCACCTTGAAGAAACTACCATAACCCATGAAGAGCCCTCACTGATTAATTACTGTGATAGAAATTTCAATTTAACTTGAGTTTACTGTTTTGGAATCACTTAGCAGGGATAATCAGGATTCTCTCTCAGAAAACGCCTCAACAGCTGATTACTTTAAAAATGTATACATGAATCCCCACTCTGAATCAATTGTAAAATTCTCTAATTTAATCCGCTGTAACCAAGATGAACCTAAAAAAGTCAATAAAGCTGATTAGAAATTTGATTCTTAAAATTAAATTTGAATTGATGGCGTAGTGCTGCCCCTCACTGCCCAAGTGCAAGTTTAGCCCAATTTCAATTTTGATTATATGCCACACCCCTAATAGTCCAGTCAGTTACCTCCTTCCCATTCACCCAGCATTCCATCAGCGAGATAGGTGTGGTCAATACTACTGCTTGTCCTCAGTTTATTGGTTGAAATGAGGTTGATTTTTGTTGACTATTACTTTCCTCACCTATCACCCCATAGATCTTACTTATGAATAATCAAAATTGTGATATCATGCATACTGTGGATGATATCATGGGTATTGGAATACATGTGATGGAAGCTGAGTTTTTCCCTTGGCATGTCAGTTGTCTTAAATACTTAATCCAGCTTACCAGGCTTTTTGAGTCTTATATGGCTTTTGAGACAGTATTGAGCAATTTCTTGCATATTTGTGGTAACCAGGTTTTTTGGAATGAGCCCTAGGTTATTTAATAAACCCCTTAGACTTGAACATTTTCCTTAAAACACCTTCTATCATTTTCAACAAGGTAGAAGAACAAAATGGGGAAGAAAGGGAGGATTTTTGGGGGGCAAAGCAGTAACCCATTACTTATCTATCACATAAGCAAGGTCAATCATATGGAATAGAGGAGCCATAAGAGGCTTGGGGCCCTTCTTATGCCTGAAATGGTACTTCCACACGTTTCAGTTAAAGGATCTGCGCATCTGGAAAACATTATGGTGCAATTTATTTTCATCCTCAATCAAAAGTTCAATTTGATCATTCACAACATATAGGTCAGCATTAGTGATAGATTATAAATCTTTGAAACTTCATTTCTCAAGTTAAAGAGTATCTCACATTTTTAAATTGATGTTTTTCAATCATAAAGAATTGCTGCTCAAGACCTTATATAGAGAGTTTTGAGGAGAAAGACTTTGATCTTGTCATGATTGTCTTGTAGTGAAATTCAGCGTTCAAGGAGACTCCACAATGAGTAAGGCCACCTCCTCTAGTGATATGGCCCAACTGGATGACAAGCTGCTGTAATTAGCGCATTTTAGTTGTAATCACCTTATGGTGTTCCAGAATTAGCATTTAGAACAGGTGTGCCATAGGGATTATTTGTCCCTTGTTATCCACTTTAACCTGGAGAAACACTTTTTCCATGGCTTTCAGGAAGATCAGGAGGATTAGGGGTCCTGTTGAACCAGCAGTTCAAGTTTCCCATGGCTTCAGGAAAGCCCAGAACTCAAGGGGCTTTTAAGACGATCCTAGATTGACAGAAAATTATATTTCATATAACTTATTTGACCTACCAAAAAATCCTTTAAAAGTTTAACTGAGATATAGGTCAACATCATTATTCCCAGTCTGATGTTGAGAATATTTCTCCAACTTAATAAGATGTGAGATGATTTGAAGTGAACAAAATCTACTACTCCAAATATAAAACAAGACATTTGTTGTTTAGATTTATAAAAACTATTGGTTTTTTATTACAAGTGGGGCTAACATGATTGGATGCATCCAGTTGTTTTTACTTATGGGTTCCAGATAAAAAGATACAAAGCCCTAATATGATGCCATGGTGAAGATCCTAAGTAATATTAGTGTGGAAGATGGGTCCTGGGATTTTCTTACAGAGATGGTTGCTAAAGGTGGTGGGAAAAGGCGGAAAAAATGGACGTTGGAGTGTCAGCAGCATGTGGTAGGAGAAATAGTTGAGGATTTATTTTTTCAAAGAGGCACGTGGTGAGCATTGTCTCAACGTACTAAGCAAATTGGTGCTTAAAAGCTATTGGGTTTCAGGTATCTATGTCTTCTATATTCACTGAAGGAAGAGGTTAAAATTTATAAGTATATGAGTTTGTTGTGAAAGTTTTTATGATATTAAAAGGAAGGAGAATTCATAAATGATGACTACCTGATACCTGTAACAGGTGATACAAGACTTGGTGGACAAATAGGCGCAAATAAAATTGTTGATGTCCTACCATGACTTGATCTACTTAAAGGGTAGCAGAGGATTATTAAGCTCATCATTTGAGTGGCACTGCTAAAGAGTGTCATTTATTTTTACTTCCTCTTAGAACAAATTTTCCAGTTATAAGGAATTGAGCAGAATCTCATAAGTCTGATAGCTGTAGCTGGTAGTGATCAGCAGATAATAGGGAAGACACAATTCCATAAAGGCTGTTGGTTGAAGATTACTTAACTTGGCAGACAATTCTCCTGAATTGATGGTCATCACCCATTGACTGAGTCAAGTGGTACACTGGAGGAACAATTCTGAGGCAGAAGTGTTTTCTACCTCAGTTGTCTATATAAGAGGTGCTCAGGGAGATCCTGGAAAAAGGCAGCAGATTTTTCTAGGATGGAGGGTAGAATAATATAAATGTATCAGGAAGAAGTTTAAGAGTCCTGAAACGCCACTATAAGGATATTAAAAATCTAAGTAATTAAGTGGAAAAAACTTCCTTAATGCCTAGGTGATATCCTAAAGAGTAGCTATCTATTAGCTTGACAACAAAAAGTTTTGATAGAAAGTAATTATTGTCTTTCATTAAAATCAAAGATTACATATAGGTCATGAGGAGGAATGACATTGGGTAGAATTTTTTGGACTAAAAACAATACTAAACTGATACAAAAGTCTCTTGTTTAGTGGATCTTTATGAACTCTTGTAGATTGATTTGATCAATCATGAAGGTATGTTTCATGGCACTATTGTTATGAGTTGCTCTTTTTATCTCACCTTCAAGTCAGTTTCCAGATCAATAACTTGACCTGATAAAATCCTGAATCAATACATTGACCTTGGGACAAATACATAATGAGGGGATCAGGGTAAAATCATATAGGGTTTCCACATTAATCTTAATAAGTAATCTATGATAATCAATATTTTCTTTAGTCAAGCTGTAATATCTTTAATATTAAATATTCTGTTTAGCATTATAAAGTTTTGGCATCTTTTCATATAATCTCTTAACCATTTTTAGTCCCTAGGTCTGGAACCCCAATTGTATGTAAAGGGTGAAAAGCATATTTTGCACACCTAATGTGATTGCTGCTACAATTGAATATACCATCCTCTTCATGTTTTTATTATAATAAGCACTTTTACAATTCCCAGGCTTTAAAAATACTTTTCTATAATTACAAGTAAATATATACATAGTTAAAATTATGTGTCAGCAGCCTCAACCCCAGAACCTCATAATAAGAAGTAAAGTGATTTATGAGACATTACTACTATAATTGCTAGAAATTTTATCAGTTTTCTAACTTTACATAAGTTTAATTTAGTCTTACACCAGTAGCAGCTACTTTTTCTATAAAAGATCAAAATATCTGAAAAAAGTTTTCTTTTAACCTAAGTGTTCTCAGTTGTACATTTATTATTCTTATTCCTTTTCCTTTTATAGTAAAAATAGTATTTATGTTCTGAAATCTATCTAAGTGATTAGTATATCCCTAACCTGCACTTATAGGTCTAGCATAGGCCTATACAGTCCTTATATGCGTATTCAGGCTTCAGAATACCCTGTTTATATGTAGATTTATTATAAAATGGACATTTGCCTACCATGAAAATCAAACTAGCCAATGGGATTTAGAAAAAAAACTGAGGTATGAGATTTTATTGGAAATGATCACCACCAGTAGGGGTAAAGTGAGAGGTTAGAAAAAAAAATTTAAACTAAGGATTACTTGGTTTAGGGGGAAACCTTTGTACTAGGTTGTCAAGATAACTAATGCATAAAGGTAAAAATTTTCTTAAATTCTTGTGGCTCTTAACTAACAAACATCATAGTGAAAGTTATAGCAATAATTGCTAATATGTAATCCAATAGTCACCTCAAAATTCATAGAATGATACAAATATTGCAAACTTTTTTAGTAAGATCTCTTTTGGGTCACAAATATATAACAATTTTAGTAATTCATACATTACAAGTACCAATATAGGCTATTGATCTAGTTAGATAATATTCCCAATAAAGAGAGGTATCATTGGGCAGCATAAATGGAAGGGTGTGGTGGGCATAATAGAAGTGGGTGCAGTAGGGACCCTTTAAGGGGACGCAGATTGCGCAACAAATGATGGGTGTGATGGGGGATGGATTCACCAGACACAATGGAGGAGGCATACGGATATTGTTAAAATCTGGGCAGCTAGATGGTAGCTCGCTTCTGCGCCCTAATTTCAACAGCACAGATCCTGTCCACTTGCGTTGATTGTTTGATAATATGTAAACTGGGGAAATAATAGTATGAAGACTACTATTATGGTTAATTGCCCATAAGCCACGTTGAGTGAAAAGTTCAATGCTATAATGGTGCTTCTTTGTCTTGAAAATATTTTGATACTAATAGGGAACAATTTCCCTATTTTCTTCTCGCAGAGCTAAGTGGAGGCTTGATAATAACAACTTAAGGATAACTGATCCTTGTACTCTTATCCCAAGAGTGATTTTATACAACCAATGTAAAAAAAACTAAGGTATTATTAAGTTTTAATCTACTTTTATTAGGAAATGTTGTGAATCTATATGACTGGATAACAAGCCACAACTATGACCAACAAATCATTAGAGGAATTCCGCCAAAGATTCAATGAGCAGAATCCACTGAGGATGTTTCAGAGCTAAAAGTATCCAATAACCTTAGGATGAGGCAATAAGGGGTTATAACGGGACATATCAGATTACCTTCAAAGTAGGGCAATAAGGCAATGTCAACATTTGACAAAAGATAATTTGGATTGCCTCAAATCAGTGTGATAATGAATTGAAGAACAACAAGTTGAAACTAATGAGAGTATGGCGGAATGAATAAACTAAGTGAAAAATTTGGTACCAACTGAGGTCGCTGGGATATCAGCAAGATGAATAGATTGACAAAAAAGGATTTTGGAGAGTGAAGAAAAAAGAAGTAAGAGGGAGCGGACTAAAAGAGAACCACTGAGTTTATATTATTAAAATAAAGAAGTGTTTTGGGGTAAATTGCTTTCAGTTTATTATAATTGTTTGTTTACAAGTATCCTGAGGAACCAACGATCATCATATTGTCTGTTCCTTTTGTTCAGTGGGCATAACCCTGTGCAAAAACCCTTTGGTGGATATCTAGGGAATCACCAAAATTTTACAGGGAATATTGAGGGTTTATAATAAAAATTGACACACAACTTTCCAGCTGTCTGCTGGGTATTAACTGCTCTCCTATACTGGTTTTATTCTCAAGTTTTAGGAACTAAATCTCGTTGGGTAACTTTGACTTGATTTTCTTAGGTAGCATAATTCTCAGCTGTTTGGTGACCCATTTATTGGTTTTAGGAACTTAAAACCAATTGTGTTGACTGATGACAATCCTACCATTTACCTCCGGCGTTAGAATGCCTAGTTAGTTTCTGAAAACTCCACATTTATTTGCTCTGAATGATTCAAATAATTTTATTGATGTTTTTATTTTTATTTTATTTGAGGCACACCAACCAGGGGACAGATATTACCAAAGCTCAAAGAGCTAAAAAATGAATGAACAGAATATTAAAAAGAATGATTGAATGCCCAAAAAGCAGGTGAAACACAACCAAACAAGAATACAACCAACAAGGTTGTACAGCGATGAGTCACTCAACCCACCATGGCAGAAGGGAAAGGGTGATTGGGTGGCACATCCTTGGTATTAGATTCCATATTAAAGGCAAGATTGTGGTCCAAGGTGGATAGCAATGGTGTGTGGTGATCAGCGACATGGTGAGTGAGTTGGCTGATGGTTGGCTAGTCGTCAAAATTACCTGCATCAAAAATAACACCTAGGTATTTAGAAAGCAGTTTTCTGCATGAAGGCGGATGGGAGGAAGCTGGTATAATAAAGCTATGGTGGCGTGGGTGGTTTTTGTCTTTGCCTGTGAAGCAATAGCAACTTTCTGGATGGTGGCATTTGTTTGTTTGTGTAACTTTAGGATGACTTGTTTGCCCTGCTAAACTATGGTTGGAGCAATAATGGGAGGAGGGATACCCTTGAAAAGTATTGCTACTGACACATTGGTCATCTCACAGATTTTGGTGTTATCTGGGTTTTCAGCTGCAGCAACAGTGAGCTGGTGTTCTGAGAGGAACGCAGAGGTGTTCAGTCAGGGGCATAAAAATGCTGAGGGATATAGATGGGGTGCTGTACCTGTATATGTTCTTCAATTGGTGTATTTAATTCTTCAATTACATTGCCCATTTCATCAGTTTCATCCAATGAAGTTCATGGATTCAAGTCATATTGGAAATTGGGGTTGGTGAATTTTTGGGCTTTGTCTTTCAATTGAAGAATAAAGTAGGACCAAACTGTTGTTTAAGCTGCCTTCTGATTGGTTGAGGTGCAGATGGCACTGGACTGAGGAGGGGGCTAATTGGCTGTTGCCAGCACCATAGTGGCAGCAGGCTTTGAGGGAGGGGAAAGGATTGTACCCCAAACTGGAAAGGCTGTGGGGTGTGTGGCCAAGTGGGGACCAGATGGAAATAACACAGGTCTGACTTAAGCATTGAGAGAGGGTCATTTATGCTTTGAGTGATCCAACTCAAAGAAGGGTAGGCAGATGGTTCATCCGCCCTTGACATGGGCCCAGAATGGATGGTCAGGGGCAGAGGAAATGATGGTGTATATGGGAATTGACAATGCAATTTTGTTAAAATTTGGGATAATCATGGCAAATGCCTGAGGCCATTGAGGCAAGCAGCCCCATTGGGCAGAACAAACTGAAGGATGGAATGGAGCCATACACTTCCAAACCTTCCACTAACTCCTGATGGAGCACCACAGGGGGAAGGTGAGAGGGCAACCCCACAAACTGAACCACCATAGTGGTGTCAGTGGGGAGCTGGGTGTGTGTTGTGGGGATAGGGGTGCCCTGAAAACCAGGGGTATGGTGGCCACAGTGGTAGCATCAGCTTTACAAGTGAAGCTGAGATCAAAAAACCATTTATAAGGGCAGAAATCTATGAAACTGGCTGGCAGCATCACCACCTGGGCCAAGTTGATAATGACATCTTTGCATATGGGAATTATTGTCCATATTTGACCTGAAGGCCAAAATGCAGCTGGGATTAGGGAGAATTAGTGGTCTGCAAGACACTGCCTGGGCATGTGCCAGTTGAATGGTGAGATCTTTGGGCGGAATGAACTGACCAGACGATTTAGGGGGACTGGAAGAGCCAGTCTTGCTCATTTTCCCACCATATGGAAAACGCTGGCAGGGGTTTTACTGCTACCCCACATGGGAGCAGCTGGTGGAGAATCCAAGGTCATTAGGGTAGAAAGGGGAGGTTGGCATAGGCTAGTAGGCTGTTTTATATTTTTTAATTAAAATCGCTCAAAAGTTACTCTGAGCAGAAAGAAAACATGTTTGATTATTGGGTGTTGTTCACTCATTGAATATATACTCAATATTGTCAGGGTTGATTTCTGATGAGAATAGATTTAGTCAGCAACCACTGCCAAGATATAAAAATTGTTTATTACAATAGTCTGATACTGGGTGTTGTTCCCTTATCAAATTTATGCTCATTATCATTGGGGATGATTCCTGACAATATTCTCTCTAGTTGGCAACTATTGCCAAGATATACAACTGTAACTAATCATTGAATTCATTAATTGGTCAATAGGTTAGATAATGTGGTCAACTGAAATTTCAACAGATATCCTGATAGGTATTTGGCAAAAAGGTGTTAAAACTGAACCTGGTATAATTTAACATAATAGCATCTGCCATGAGAACCCTAGATTAGCAGGTATAATAGGCTAAAATAAAAGTCATTTTGGGGTATGAGATTTCATCACATAAAATTCCAGCATTGGGTGTAAAAATGGAAAGATAGAAAGTAAAAAATAAATTAAGGATCATTTGGTTTTAGGGAAAGCTATATACTAGGAAATCAAGGAGATAACACATGCATGAAGGAGGGAAACATTCCTGAAGGTTCATAATACTTAATTTAACTGCCATCAGATAGTTAATTTTTGAAAATGGTTGCCAATATAGAATACAATAGTATCTGTAAAAACATACCTGAGGTAAATTTTCCTGAACAATTGAAAAGAGATTTCCTTTTAGATTGTGGTCATATAAAAAATTAATCATTTTGTACATTACAAATGCATGATGAGTGTAACACATGGGCTCCTGCCAATACATGACAAATGAGTTGGGCAGCACCAACCATGTCACCAACCACATAACTGATAATCCCGCCGAGAATCACCCTCTCACCCATGCACCATTTCCAGAATTCTCCACATATTTGTGGGCCAAGGTTCCAGCTATGCTGCAAGCCAGCAGCATGGCCTGCCCCCACATTAGGGCTGTGAATGAGGCCAATGCCTAGCCTAGCTCACTTGCTGAGCTCATTGTTCTGGGGTTTTGATTGAAATAATTTTAAATAAAATTTCAAAGTATGCAATATGATTTTATTATGATTTTCTTGTTTGAGAAAATGAAACTGTATTTGGAGTTACCATTTCCTCCATTTTAAAGCATTTTTGATAGTTTAAAGTATTGCAAAAAGCCCTAAATTTGGCTTTCAAGAGACATCCAAACTTTAGCTTGGGAAAGTCACGTATCCCACATGACGACCATCCAAAGGATATGGGACACCAGATGCTCAATGCTCCAGATCAGTCCCCAGTCCATGATCCTCAAATCCTTACCTACAATCGCCTTTTTAAATATTTTTGAAATCTATCCAATTTTCTTAATTCAACCTCTGAATTTGTATGCAAATTTGAATCAATATTCATGAGGTTGATGTGCAGATCAGGCTGGCCCCAATCTGTCACATAACCCCCCTGCAAATCCAAGAACTCTTGGATCTTCTCAGAGCATCGCATACACTCTGCCGGAGTCTGCCAGGTTGCTTCCTCCACCAGATATCCCTTCCACTTCACCAGGAACTGCTGGCGACCCCTCACCCAATGCTCCCTCAGGATCCACTCAACCTCAAAATCTTGATTGTACTCCTCTCATGGGTTCAGTGGCCCAGGTCACTCTGGTCCCTGCCCTCAAAACCCTCAGAGTTGAAAACTGTGGATTACCAGATGAGCCTTTGACCTTTTTGGGAGGTCTAATTCAAACGCCACCTTGTTAACAAGCCAGATCACCCTATAGGGCCCTAAGAACTTCAGTCCAAGTTTCCAGCTCTTCACCGGTATCACGTAATTTTTTGCTGCCACCAATACCCACTCCCCTGGTGCAAATGATGGGTCTGGCGCTCTCCACTAATCCGCATACTGTTTTTGTCTTGCTGTGGCACGCTTCAGGTTTTTCTGCAACCTTCTTCTGATTTCCATCATTCTTTGGGCTAATTCATCTGCGCCCTGGCATATCCCACTGTTGGATCCGCCACCCAACGTTGGATTTGATCCATGATTAGCAAAGAATGGTAACATCCCTATTGACACTTGGTGGTGGTTATTATAAGTGAATTGAGCCAGTCTGATTCAGGTAACCCAGTCATCCTGCCGATCTGAGATATACCATTAGAGGTATTGCTCCAATATTTGGTTTACTCTTTCCATTTGGGCATCAGACTGAGGATGGTAAGCCGAAGCCCTACATGGGCGGATCTTCAAATTACTAAGCAAGTTTGACCAGAATTTCGATATGAATTGGGGACCACAATCCAAAATGATTTCCACTGGTAAGCCATGATGGGCAAATATCTCATTGATAAAAATCTTTGCAGTGTCTTTGGATGAGAATTTTGAAGTACACGGGAAAAATTTGGCATATTTCTTTAACCAGTTGACCACAACCATAATTGCATCCTTCCCCTGGCTCTTAGGTAATCCTGCAATAAAATCCATGCTAACTGAGCCACATGGCTGACTCAGAATTTGGAGCAGAACTAACTTACCCGCTGGCTGATTTTGTGAAGGCTTCAAACATGCACAAACCAAGCATTCTGATACATATTTTTTATATCCTTCTGTAGACTGGCCCATGAATATTTCTGCCTCACCAGGTCAATCATCTTTGCCACCCCCAGGTGTCCTGCCATCAGATAGTCATGCGACGCCTGCAGCACTTCCCACTGCAATGATGGGCTCAGTACCCATATCTGCAAGTTGTGGTAGGATCCTTTTTTCTTTTTGCAAGTCCAATGATGGCCATGTCGCTGGCCTTCCACCATTTCCGCCCATAACTGCTTCCCAAATAGTATCCTCCTCTGCTTACTTTGGATCTCCCTTTCCAGCTCATCCTCCTCACTTACCATCATGGCAAATTGGTCTTCCTAGAACATGGTCACCGTGTTGTACTTTTCCAACTCAGTCTTATCATATGCCAGCCCCGCATCCTGGCTCAACCAATCCACTATAGTGTTAACTGCTCCCGGGTGGTATTCCACTCAAAAATCAAACTGATCCAGCTCCACATGCCACTGAGCTTGGCGCTGATTCATTTTCCTTGTCTATTGGTAATATTTCAGCACCCAATGATCTGTATGGACTACAAAAGGGTGTCGAGCATACAACAAGTGGTGCTGCCACTCCTGCAGCGCCTCAACCACTGCCAAAAGCTCCTTGTCATACATTGGGTAATCCATTTCTGCCATAGTCATTTTTGGCTGAAATAACACACCGGGTGTTCTAACCCATCTTCCCCCTTCTGTAGGAGTACCGCTCCTATGGCAAAATTTGAAGCATCCATTTTGACCACATAAGGTTTTCCCAGATCAGGATGGGCAAGGACTGTCACCAAAATGAGCTTTTCTTTTAGTAAATTGAACACCCACTCCTCTTCCTCCCCCCATACAAATGGTACGTTCCACATTAATCATGTAAGGGGCAAGGCTAACTTTGATAGGTCTTTGATGAACTGCTGGAGGAAGTTTACCATCCCCAAAAACTCCTTACACCCATCTGATCTGTTGGTGCCTTCCAGGCGTGCACCGCCTGAATCTTATCTGGGCATATCCCTAGGCCTTTTCCAAATACCACATTCCCCAGAAATTTCACTGATGCTTGATTAAACTCACATTTTGAAGGTTTCAACTGTAACCCCACCCCAGCCAACACCTCTAGGACTTCCCGCACATCTCGTACATGAGCCTCCTTGGAACTTGAGAACACCAGGATGTCATCCATATAGGTGATACAGCACCAGCTGATCAATCAACTGAGGACCTGGTCAATCATCTGTTGGAAAACTGCCAGGGGCATTGCGCAACCCAAATGGCATCACTCAGTATTGAAACATTCCAAGGTGGCACTTAAATGCCATGTACCTTTGATGCTCTATCCTCACAGGTACCTGGTTGAATGCATCAGCCAAATTGAGCTTGGTGAAAATGTTGCAACCTGTGACCATCAGTAAAATATCTTCCTTAAGTGGCATTGGGTAAGGATCCGGCTTGGTCACCATGTTTAATCTCTTTAGTCCACGCATGGTCATAACTTGCCGCTTGCCTTGGGCACTAACAGCACCGGAGATACCATGACAGATTTTGATGGCTTGATCAAGCCTTCGCTCAACATGGAATATATGTGATCCTCTAATGCAGCTTTGGCTTGTTCATTCAGCAGATACACTGGGCATCCGCGGGGAAGCTCTGATCCTTCTTTGAAATGGAAAGAAAATGTGAATGGCCCAGTGGGGGAAAATGGTGAATCCCTTTTAGGACCAAAGAAACCCTCAAAGTCTTGGTATTCTGCAGGCAAGCCCTCCTCCTGCATAGCCCCCAGGGTTTGAGGCTCCACTAACTTCTGGTCACCCACCACCAGTCTCCACCTCATTGGTGGACCCCTTCTTTGGTACAAGGTTATGGTACTGGAAGGTACATCAATCTGTGGTCTAAACTGATGCCACCACCGCATCCCAAAAACCACTGAATGGTCAGGTTCTCAATCACGCAGAACTGCATCCAAAACCTGATTTGGCTTTGCTGTACCTTCACTGAAGGGCTTATGTGCCATGATAGCACTCTTCATGTGGAATCAGCAAAAACCACCACTGGTCCTTCCTGCACCTGCAACTTCAAATGCTCTGCTAGTGCCAGTTCAATATAATTCTCATCCACCCTGGTATCAATTAGAGCCATAACCCTCTCCATTCCCCCATCCACGTGCATCTCTACAGGGATAAACAGATAAGAATAAAGCAAAGTAGGTGATTTATTTTTAAATGAGTCTTTCACTCACAAATTGGATAATGGAGGTTTTGATATATAGCCTGGGCGCCCTCCCCCTTGAACGTTTCCCATATTACTTAGGGCTGGGTGCCACCCCCCTTGACTAAAATGGCTGCTTACCGGTGACTGTCCCTTTCCTGGTGACATTGATTCCTCCTGCCAGTCCCATGCCAATGTTAATTGTTTCTCAACTTGAACTGCTAAAGCCACTTCCTCCCCCAGTGTGGCTTGGACCTTCACAGATGCCATGGCTGCCAGCAAATCTGGCTGCAACCCCTGGCAGAATATTCATGAGGATTGGGAATCTGTAACCTGTGCCACTTTTGCCAGCAGATGGAAGACCCATTCATACTCCTCTAACAAGCTACAGCCCTGGCTGACTGTTAATAATACTGACCAGGCCTCATCTTTGGCTTCATCCAGACACTGCCCAGTTGACCAACTCCACACACTCCTCCATCAAATTGGGCAAACTCTCCTGTTCCTCAATGAGTTCTTGAAATAATCTGCTGATTCAGAAGGTAATGCATCCACCACCTGGGCAATTTGGAGTGCAAGAGGGGATCCCCCCATTGTTTGTGTCAATTGTGCCTGGAAGCAGATCTGTGCTATCACCTGGTGAAGTTTATCCAATGCCTCCATGGATAACACCACCCAGTCGGTGGGAGATTTAGGTTTCACTTGAGTCATTACAGTTTGCTGAGTGGATGCCCCCCCAATCTTCCTATTTTATGCAGCAAAAATGCCAACAAAAATCCCACCATAACCATGGTCAAAATATATTGGTTCCATTCTTCCCCGCTGGCAACCACCGCTTCTTCCTGGGGCCTCCACAATATGGAGAGGAGTGTATTTGAGTTTCATTTATGTAATGCATGGGCTCCTACCAATACATGACAAATGAGTTGGGTAGCACCAACCATGTCACCAACCACATAACTGATAATCCCGCCGAGAATCACCCTCTCACCCATGCACCATTTCCAGAATTCTCCACATATTTGTGGGCCAAGGTTCCAGCTATGCTGCAAGCCAGCAGCATGGCCTGCCCCCACATTAGGGCTGTGAATGAGGCCAATGCCTGGCCTAGCTCACTTGCTGAGCTCATTGTTCTGGGGTTTTGATTGAAATAATTTTAAATAAAATTTCAAAGTAAGCAATATGATTTTATTATGATTTTCTTGTTTGAGAAAATGAAACTGTATTTGGAGTTACCATTTCCTCCATTTTAAAGCATTTTTGATAGTTTAAAGTATTGCAAAAAGCCCTAAATTTGGCTTTCAAGAGACATCCAAACTGTGGCTTGGGAAAGTCATGTATCCCACATGACGACCATCCAAAGGATTTGGGACACCAGATGCTTGATGCACCGGATCAGTCCCCAGTCCGCAATCCTCAAATCCTTACCTACAATCACCTTCTCTAAAGATTTTTGAAATTGATCCAATTTTCTTAATTCGACCTCTGAATTTGTATGCAAATTTGAATCAATATTCATGAGGTCGATGTGCAGATCAGACTGGCCCCGATCTATCACAATGAGCTTTTTAGACTGATTGTGGCATATTGAGATAGGCAAGTATAGCTAACCATAATTATTTATCCTTAGCTGCTTTATCCTGCATTTGCAGCACCACACCTTTTGGAAAGCAATTTGGCATGTGATAATCCTAAACATCATATCTCTTTCCTGTAGGTACTCTCCCAGATAAGTAGTAGCCACCTACAAGAATAGGTTAATGTTATTAGTGCCCCTGCACCACTTCCAGACTATTACTTGAACCTACTGTTGTGCCTTTCTAGGTTCTAGTGCTAGCTGTTCATCCATACTTTCTTATGCTTTTACCAGTTATTCTGTAGAGGCTCTAGCTTATCCTATATAGTTCCCTTGTCAGTTTTATTTTTAACAAACTATAGTTAAAAAGCCTATCCTTAAGTTTACTTACTATTTCTGTTAAATGTGATATTCTATTATATTGACCTGTTGGATTACTTTGCTTAAAGATCAATACATCACAAGCTGAGCAACAACATGTAATGTGTCCCTTAAGAATTCTAAAAACTGCCCCATTTAAACTCTTATCACTAGTGCTAAGCACATGTCCATTTAAAATAAAATTACTGTTTTTACCTATACCACCATTCCTCAAGTATAAAAATATCTAGATTTGTATTTTAAAGCATAGATAAATATATATAGATATGGTGTAAAGTATTAAATGTATCTTTTTTATTTAAGTTATCTAACCAAAGCTACAAAATCTAGTACAAAACCCTTACATAAAGAAAGCTCTCAATATTTCCTTACTTGGGTCAGGACTTACTAGTACTAAAAAACCTTTACATAAAGAGAAACTTATATAATACTTGTAATTGAGCAGCTTCTTAAACTCAGCACATATCCAGGCTTAATTTAATGGACAAGAACACAGGTAAAAAGAAAGTAAGCAAAATAACAAAAATCTATGTTGCATTCATTTGAGCCATAGAATCGGATTTAGATTCAGGTGAGCTAATGACGATTTGCATACAATTTGATCAGTAGCCTCGATTTAGAAGCGTAGGGACGCCCAGCCTGATCAGCCTCAAGTGCAAATAGAGCATCTTGGGCAGTTACTGAACGAGGAAGTGGGCGACGGAGTTGAGCCAGTCTCGCAGTGGGGGAAGCTGAAATAGCTGCAGTGCTAGGTGAAATGGACTTAACTCCCCTTGCTGAAAGGTTCAAGAGGGTTGGATGGGGTGGAGTCTGAAATTGACCAGGGCTGGCTTTGATTTCAACTGGAAAAGTGGTGGTGGCAACTGGAGATGAGGGGCTGGAAGGGACAGCAGGCTTTGACACAAGGGTGGAGCTTGTGGTAGGCAGATGGCGCGCAGGATTTGGCGGAGGGGTTTGGGAAAGCTTCTCAGCAGCAGGAGCACGAGAAGCAAGGGCAAGCGTGGTAGGCGGAGTCGAGGCTAATGGCGAAGATACGCGTGGGGTAGTGGACACTGAGGAAGCCATCATCCAAGCCTTCCGTTGACCCCCAGTAAACATATGAGTTGTTTGGTTAGCATTACGCTTTCGGGCATCCTCTGATAGATTGCGGAGGTTGGAAGAGATACCAGAGCTGAGATCTTTGCGCGCTCTGGTGCGCTTGATGCGGGGCTCTCCATCCTCGTCCAGTTGAGAGCCTTCTAAACGCAGCTGGAAGGAGCGAGCAAAGCAGCGATCGACGCGCTCCAAGGCTTGCAGTTGCTTCTTGGGGTCCAGCGAAACCGCCACACGATACAGAGGCCGGCCAGATTCCGTAATGGGCGAAGTAGGAAAAGAAGCTTGGGTGCGGCTGCGCTGAAGGCTAGCCTTAATCATCTGCTCTACAAGATCCCGGAGTCGCTCTTCCACTGCAAGGCTAATATAACCGTACACCTCGTTACTCACATCCTGAAGGTCGTGACTAGAGGCTGGAGACGTTTAAAAGGTAAGCAATAAATAGTACCAATGGCACCAATAGATAGCTTAAGTGCAGCCGGGTCCAGCAGAGGAGGCGGTGGGGTGAAATTGCTCCCGCCCTCAGTCACGTTTGCAGTGCGACTAGCCGAAGTGGTATGAACCCCACGCAAAATATTCTCCGACTCTTCCCTGAGATCAACTCCTACTGAGCTCATGACGTCCGTGAGCAAGCCAAAGTCTGTGGCTTGGGTGTCAAAGGGTCTGGAATCGCTAGATTGACATTAAGGCTTGCCTCAAAATGACTTACGATTGAGCTGGGGTTGGGATTGCGGCTGGGCGTAAAGCAGGTTGTGGTTGAGATGTCTGGTGCGATGGGGCTAAAGTCGGCGCGGGTTCTTGCGCAGGTTGTACCTTAACTAGATTGCTGAAAATCAAACAACCTCCAGGCTAGCTTACTTTTGCGCCATACTGAGACGAGGAGGCAACAAACCAGAGCTAGGATTGGAAAACGGCTGGTACATAGCGGGAACCAGGGGTTGAGGCGCGACAGCCTGAATAATGGTATCGTGCTGATCTCCCAAGCAAGGCTTTGTAAGTCTAGAGAAATCATCATAGGAAATCTGCTTATTCTTTAATTTCGAAAGCAGCTCCACTAACATTTGCTGGACTTCAGGCTTTAGTTGGCTTAGTACTTTCTGAAGTTTCAAATCAGAACGAAGATCAGGCCGTGGCGCTACTTTAAAGAGTTTTTTGTTTAGATTTTGTCTAAAGTGGTCATCTATCTACCTTGAATGGTACCCGACCCAGATGGTGCAGGCGACTTCAACGATGCCGTTGGGCGAGGTGGGCGAACAGGACGAACGCGAGCCCGAGCCGAATGTGACGTAGGAGAGACGGCTAGATTATTTACTAAGCCAGCCGCAGAAAGCTGTCCTTGTGAAGTTGCGGAAAATTGCTGTCCTGCACTATTGGTGGCATGAGAATAAAGGCTGTTGATGGCTTCATTTCGATTCATCAGAGGACGGTTGTTTCCTAGGCGTAATGAGTAAGCCATCTGTGGGTTATTGGGCATTCCCATATGCGGCTTGAATGGCTGAAAATTAAACCCTGAAGCGAGGTTGTGTAAGGAAGATTGAAACCCTCCTGGGTTTCGAAGCAGATTGAGTTGTTCCATGGCACTTCTCTCCCCAAGGGCTCTAAAAGGATTAAAAGCGGCTTGAGATGTTTGTCCAAGCTGTTGTGGCCGAAGAGGGGAAGGGGTTGAGGGCTGAACAAAAGTGCTAGTGCCAATACTAGGCATTGATGCCGGCGTGGCATGCGAAGGAGGAAGGCTAGATTGGACAAGATCTGATGGAAGTTGCATCTGCAGCATCTGCCTCAATTCGGGCGGAAAATCGTTCATGTTGATATCATGCTTTGCTGTTTGATCAAAAGATGTATAAGGTAAATCAAGTAAGAAGCTAGGTAGACCAGAAGATGAAGTGCTTGGTTTTTCTGAGGAAGCAGGCTGCCCTATTTGCCCTTGCTTGCTTGGCTCCATCTATTAATAAGTTTTAACAACCAAATTTAGATATTACAAGCGTGTCAATAATGATTTAAAATCTGCCAAACTCTATCAAAACAAGGGTACTTAAATGAAACCATAAAAATAGGCACCCAAATCTCGTTACAACTCCCCTTTGGGCTGGGACGATCTAATCCCAAAAAATAAGTACCCAAAAACACAAAAACTAAAAAAGAGTCTGATTATTCAACAAAGGACCGCTTTAAATCGTTTCCTAAGTAATGTAGAAATTCCCAAGTCATAAATAAAAATAATTTAAAAATGTGTTTACAAACAGAATGCTTTAAAAGCAATAGATGAGCTAACGTTGCCAAGTGTGCGAAAAAATAAATGCTAGCATTGCAAACAAATTGAATACTGGGTTATCTAAATTCTCCCAAATCTGCTCTAATGATTAATAGCAGTCGATAAATCTAGCACGGCGAAAAGGCTTAAGAAGTTGCCAAACAACCAGATTTCAAATCATTCAAGAAATTACAATAAAAGCCTCGATCAGAAATATGGAACAAATGAACTTTCTTATTCAATAGAAACCATATAATCTAAAAATAAAGAAAAACGAATCTTCAGGCCAATAGGTTAAAACCTAAAATTTTTGCGATAATTAATATACACTCAAAAATAGTCATTCCACATTCATATATCATACTTATTTCTCACCTTTTACAGTCAAAGGTTAGAGAAGTTGAGCCGTTAAAGGTTAAATACCATCGCGATTGCCGGAGCTTATCTAAACCTGCGTCGGATAAGTGGATCGATCTGAATGAATGAGTCCAAGCGAATCGTATTTTAAATTCAACAAAAGCGTAAGTTAATTAACCGACTTTGAAAAAGGAGAAGGTTCTCGATTCGACCTGTATGTTTTTTTCTTTTTTATGTTTTTTTTAGTACTAGATGGTTTTCTTTTTTATGTTTGTTCGCGTATAACTCTGAAACTACAGGACCAATTTTGATGCCTAAACTTCAAAAAAAAATTGGGAAAAAAGAACCTCCTTTAAAAAAAGCTCTAAAAAGTATGAAATAATCGAGAAATTAAGCCCACTCAATAAAACCCTTTTTGAAGTCGGCGCTATATTTTAAACTGAATTATAGAATTTTGCTCACAAGTACAAATTATAGCTTATGTCTAGATTGGGTCTAAGTGTAAACTATAAGCAACTTAATATAAATAGTACTGAGTATATAAATTCTAAATGTCTATTATAAGTCTGTTAAAATATGGTGCCAACTTCAAAAAAGGGTTTATTGAGTAGGCTTAATTTTTCGATTATTTCATACTTTTTAGAGCTTTTTTTAAAGGAGGTTCTTTTTTTCCCAAAAACCTTTATTCCCAGCTCTTTTCCCCTAAAAAATTAGTGCATTTTTAAAAGTGGCTCTTTTTCCTACTTTTATTAAATATACTATCTTTATATATCCTTTTTAAAAATTAAAAATTTATTCGAGGTGGGTCAACCTTGGGACAAATATACCACACTGAGAATTTTTCTAGCCAGTACAGGCTTCGAACTCAAAACCTGCAATTAGGGTGGAAGCAATTTTACATGCTTGGCTCACCACCCTTTTTATATATCCTTTTTGACCCCTTACTTTTTCTCTAAAAATAAAACCCATTGTATATAATTTATATATAGTATCTTATAAACAAATATTCCAATAACTCATTTTATTAAATTTAGTTGATTTTATTGGTCAAATTATACTAAAGTTACAGATCACCATCTACAATACTTATTTTATTAAATTTAGATGTTTTTATTGGTCAACATATGCTGAATTTACTGATTGCCATCTGCAGTAATTCATTTTATTAGATTTGGTTGCTTTTAATAGTCAATCTATATAAATTTATTGAAAGGGAGGATACCCTAGTGGTAGAGTATAGACCCTCTACCACTGCCTCCCGAGTTCCATCCCGGTAATGGACTTTGGGTAGGGGACGATTTTGACTGTGTTGGTTTTGCACGCCAATGCCCCGAACCGAGATAGCAAATAGCAAAGGTGGTCCATGGAGTTCCTGGCCTATCATACGCCGCGCATGGAGGTTTTCCGGGTTTTATCCTCCTTTCCCATTTTCTTCACTTCCCTAATCGGTGCGGTATCGTCCCCAGGTCGGCCCACCTCGAATAAAATTATATAAATTTATTGATTGCTATCTAAAATAATTCATTTTTATTAAATTTAGATGATTTTATTGGTCAACTTATGCAAAAATGATAGCCATCTATAATGATTTAAGCTCGTCCCGCTACGAGCTCATACTGTGAATTTTGAACATACCCCCAGCCATAGGACATCAAAAGTGGCTTCGAAGCTATCACTTCACTGATGCCGGAATAAGGTTTATCCAGCGATGAACATACAATTGTAATCTATCGCTTCCGAGCCCAATTTTATATTTGCTAAATTAATGGGCAGATACTTGACCAATACTTATAAAAGTAAATGGGACCTAAGTTGGAGCATCCTCAATTTTTGGAGATGATCATTCGAATTGGTCCAGTATTTTCAGAGTTATGCGCGAACAAACATAGAAAAAAAGGAAAAAAAGAAAAAACATACTTACAAGTCGAATTGATAACCTCCTTCTTTTTCAAAGTCGGCTAAAAAAGAGGATGCTCCAACTTAGGTCCCATTTTACTTTTGTAAGTATTGGTCCAGTATTTGACCATTAATTTAGTAAGTATCAAAATAGACTCGGAAGCGATGGATTTCAATTGTGAGACCAGTTCATCTCTGGATAAACTTTATTCCGGCATTGGTGAAGCGATAGCATTGAAGCAACTTTTGCATAAAATATGTCCTATGGCTGGGGGGTAAGTTCAAAGTATGAGATCATACCTGATGAGCTTAAATTACTATGGGTGTGGATTGTTTTTGCATAGGTTGACCAATTAAATCAACTAGATCTAAAATGAATTTTTGTAGATGGCAATCAGCAAATTTACTATAGATTGACCAATTAAATCAACCAAGTAAATAAAATGAGGTATTATAGATAGATATCTGAAAGTTTACCATATAATTGACTGATAAATCAACTAAATAATAAAAACTAAATAAGTAAAAACTGCCAACCTTATCCCTGAAATATTGAACTAATCAAGTTGACTGAACAATTATATATATATATCAGAATATTTATGTCAAGTTTATCTGAGATTGGTAAATTGTCTCGGAGTAGATGTTGAAATAAACATGCATTTATAATGGTTTATTTATAAGATAATTTCCTAAACCACCACAACTAAAATGCTACCTAATTTAATCTAAATCAATTAAAATCTAATCTATCTGCCAGTTACTTGCCTGCTGTCATACACAGTTTTAGTTGGACTAATCCAACCATTACTTAAGTAATCTAACCATCACAGGTATTATTCTTTTAAAAGTTAAATGACAAAACACAATGATAGTATCATATCATAACAGTAGATAAGATGTTAAGAAAGTTTCTAATAACCTTCAGCCATAAGGCATATATCATACACTTAAGTTTTTTACCATAAGGTAAAACTTGAATCATTTTATTAAGTAGACTAGCCATTTACCCATGCTTCGCTAAGGTGTCTATAAAATTAAAGATTTTCAATCTATTAACTTAGATTTTATTATAGGCAAACAAAACCACTCAGCCAATGCCAATTGCTCAATCGAATCAGCCAAAAATCACCAACCACTTAGGCAAACCTAATGAAATTATCAAAACAACCAATAACTAATCACCCCTCAAAGCTAAACTGTGTCCTATCGATTCAAACAAAAGCCATCAACCACTCGGCCAAACAAAATAAACCTATCTAATCAATCAAAAAACACCAACCTGCTACCCGAAACATCTCTTTATACTTAAAATCATTGAGCAAGTGACATCTTCCAAACTACTAAATCAACTTCGACTTAACTTGCCAAAAGTATTTTATTAATTAGGTGAACCAAATTAGGCAGGTTTTTAAAATTTATAAACCCAACATCCAGATACCCATGCTTCGCTACAGTATTTAAAGTTTATCAGATAAGCTCACATTGTAGCCTATAAGCTGTGCCAGCACTACTCTCGAGCCACTCAGACTAACAGCTCCACTGTTGCTCTCGTGGCTGGTGAGTTGATTATCCTAACTACTTAATCTACTTAAACTCTAATACTGATTTTTGTTGAGTTTCAGGTGAGCAATTTGGTGAATTATTAGATAATATTCACCAATTCTCGCCCACTCACCCAAATAAATTAAACTTATCAGACTTGATAATTTCAGATTTGATCTTATTTGCCTATTCTCACCCACTCGCCCAAATAGATTAAACTTATCTGACTCGATTAGCTTCAGGTGAGCAATTTGGTAATTTATTCAGATATTTGGCAACCTTCACCCACTCGCCCAAATAGATTGAACCCATCAGGCTCAATAATTTCAGATTCGATAAGATTCGCCAATTCTCACCCACTCACTCAAATAGATTGACCCTATCAGACTCGAAGGTTTCAGATGTCAGTCAGTGAGTGAATGTGTTTTATTAAGTAGATGGCAATCAGTAAATTTAGCATGAATTTAACAATAAAATTAGTTAAATTTGGTAAAATTAATTATTGTAGATGGTGATCAGTAAATTTAGCATAAAATGACAACAAAATAAGCTAGATTTAATAAATTGAATTATTAGTATATTTGTTTATGAGATACTATATATAATATATACAATGAGTTTTATTTTTATAGAGAAATAATGAGGGTTCAAAAAGGATATATATAATTTAGAAATTTTTTAATAAAATTGGAAAAAAGATCTACTTTTAGAATGCACTAAATTTTTTTAAGAAAAAAAAGTACTGGGGGTAAAGTTTTTTTTTGGAAAAAAAGAACCTTCTTTAAAAAAAGTTTGAAAAAAAGAACCTCCTTTAAAAAGCCACTAAAAAGTATGAATAATCAAGAAATTATTCCTCCTCAAGAAAAAACCCTTTTTGAAGTCAGTGCCTTATTTTAAAGTGACTTATAATAGACATCTATAGTATATATTCAGCACTATACATTCTAAGTTGCTTATAGTTTACACTTGGACCCAATCCAGACATAAAAATTTGATTTGTATTTATGAGCAAAATCTTATAAGTCAGGTTGGAAGATGGCACCAGCTTCAAAAAGGTATTATTGATGAGGCATAGATTTTCAATTATTTTATGCTTTTTAGTGCTTTTTTGAGAAAGGTTCTTTTTTCCAAAAAAATTTACATTTAATCTTCCATTTGGTACTTTTCATATACTTTGGCATAATTTCACATTACTATATATTTTTATTAGTATTTAAGAAGGTAATTTTTTAATTAGATTAGAAAGTAAGTATGATTTTAAAAATGAATTTACAAATCTTTTAATATAACCCCTTGAATATCCTATGTCACTTAGTCTAGTACAAATGATATGTTCAAAAGATCTATGCATTCCTAAGTCATTTGTTTTATAATACTCTTTTAATTTAAGCTACTAATCTACAATATATATATAAAGGCTAATTCTCAATATTATATCTCTTGAACAGCAAAAGCTAGATAATTTCAATTGGCATGAAGGTTCTTTTTAACTGACTTCAAAAAAGAAGGAGATATCAATTTAACCTCTATGTATATTTTTTCTGTTCATGCAAAACTCTGAAAATACTAGAGCAATTTGGATGATCTTTTTCAAAAAGATGCTCCAACTTAGGTCCCATATTAACTCTTTCAATGATTCAATGCATATATGCATCCAAAAACTGTGGTGCATGTAAATCTAAAAATGCATATATGCATCCAATTAAAATAAAATTTATATAGATATATTTTAAAATTATCAAATATTTGTGCTACAACAAGGACCAAAATGAGCTTAAAAAGATTGAACATCAGCTAAGAAATTTGTAACAAATTTAAGGCCTAAAAAATGAATAATTTTTTGAAAATTATTGAAAGGGTTAATTTTGTAAGTATTGTTCCAGTATCTGACTAATGATTTAGTGAGTATATTAAAATGGGCCAGAAGTGATGGATTCTAATTGTGAGAGTGTACATTGCTGGATAAACTTTATTATATAAAGATGAAGTGGTAGCTTCAAAGCAACTTTTGATATATCCTATGGCTAAAGGTATATTCAAAATCCAGGCAAGTATGAGATCATAGTATGATGAGCTTAAATCATTATAGTTGGCTATCATTTTTGCATAATTTGGCCAATAAAGCAGCTAAATCTGATAAAATAAATCATTATAGATAGCAATCAGTAGATTCAGCTTAGATTAACCAATAAAATTCAACTAAATTTAATAAAATGAATTATTGTAAATGCAATCAGTAAATTTTGCATAGAATGAGCAATAAAACCAAGTTGAATATTAAGCTAAATTATTAGTATCTATTTATGAGATAATATATAATATATACAATGAGTTTTATTTTAATAGAGAAGTGAGAGTTTAAAAATAATATATAGAGATATTGATTTTTAAAGTAAGTGATAAGAACTACTTTTAAAAATAAACTAAAAATTTTGGGAAAAAAGAACCTTCTTTATAAAAAGCTCTAAAAAGTATAAAATAACTGAAAAATTATAAATCCTCAATAAAATACTTTTTGAAGTCAGCATCATCTTCCAACTTGACTTATAAAAGTTTGCTCACAAATACAAATTAAAACTTATATTGTATTAGTTTCAAGTGTAAACTATAAGCAACTTAGAATATAAAGTGCTGAAGGGGAGGATACCCCAGTGGTAGAATACGGACCCTCTACCACTGTCTCCCCAAGTTTGATCCTAGTAAATGAACTTTGAATAAAGGACAATTATGACTGTGTTGGTTTTATACACCAATGTCCCAAACTGAGATAGCAAATAGCAAAGGTGGTCCATGGAGTTCCTAGCTTATCATACACCATGCATGGAGGTTTTCTGGTTTTTATCCTCCTTTCCCATTTTCTTCACCTCCCTTCATCAGTGCAGTATTGTCCCAGGCTGGCCCACCTTGAATAAAGCTTAAAATTTAAAAATTAGAATATACAGTGCTGAGTATATATATGCATATTATTAGCCAGTTTAAAATATGGCACCAACTTCAAAAAGAGTTTTATTAAGGAGATATAATTTTTCAATTATTTCATACTTTTTAGAGCTAGTTATAAAAGAAATTTTTTTTTCAAAAAAATTATTAGATAATAGGTGCCCACTAAGAAACCTTTTTTAAATTATTCTATTATGTGAATATCAGTTTTAGCTTTTTGAATAAATTTCTATTATAAACAGTTCAAATATAAAAGATAGTGATATAAATTATATTCCTTAAATTAAAACACTGATGTATATAAATTTTGTATATTTATGCAGCTTGGGTGTTAGATTATCAAGAAGGTAAGAGTTTTTTATATCTAAAATAATAATAAAAATAATTGCAAAAATGCAAATATCTATTATAAAAAAAGTATGTTCATATGTTTGATCCCATCAATCTGATTGGCCAATGGCTAAGTGGCTATGATTAGGCAATTTATTAAAATAGTAAAATGCTCTATAATTAATTTTTAATTAATAATAACATGTTAGCACAATTTAAAATCTTTTGCTCACATTTTATTAATTAATATACCATTTAAATTTATATATATGTCTTAGAAATTTTGATTATATTTATATAAATATATATTGTTTTAAATTTCTTCATTTTCCTCTTGCCCTCCCTCACTCTGCCATTCACTATTGCCTCAGAGTGGACTATGGGCATTTGTTTCCATATGCCAATAAGGCAATTATTGACCTAGCCACTGCAGCCTTTGCACCAGCTGGCTTTATAGACTTCCACCCTTTTAAGGGCTACTTTGACGTTGGGTTCCAATCTGAGGAGGATGCTAAAGTGGCAGCACAAACTCCTCTAATCTATAAAAAAAACCCCATTCCCACAACCCATACTCGCCTCCCTTCAGACACCACACTAGTGGTATCCTTTGCAAATCTCCCATCCCACCTTCCACCCCAGGTTTTGTATGACCAGTTGGTCGCAGGGCTCATAGCTTATGGCAATCAGCCCAACCTCATCTTTGCCATTCCATCTGGTGCAGAGCGCCTTGCTGCTCCTCATACAACAGCCACTATCATACCACACCACCCTACCATAGCCCAACAAATCCCACCCCATGCTAGTGTGGCTGCAGCGCGTGATCATTTCTTTTGGGCTTGGGTCAATAATGGTAAGCAGATTTGTTCCCTCTTCTTTGGCCTCAACCATGCAAAAAAAGTGTGCCCTCAGGCCAAGTCCAAAGCTGCAGCTTCTGAACCTCCCTCTGGAGGTTCAGTATGTGGCGCTTTGCTGCCCCCTCCCACCCTCCAATCTCATTCAGTGGGCCCACATGGAAAATCAGCCCCCCCAAAACCTCCAGCCTCACTCTCCCACCTAAATCTACCCCAGCCAATCAGAGCAATGCTTGGACCACCATTGGCACCCAAGCAGCCACCTATTTGCTCAATCCTACCCACCCAAATTTGAACGCCACTATTCCAGTGAACCAAAATCCATGGATCTATTGGCTGAGACTGACAAATCAGGTAATGTCCTCATTAGTAAGCATACAGGTCAACCTCTCTGCCAAGGTGATTATGGTCAGGCAGAATTTTTCCTTCCCAACTTTGATGAAACCCCTACCCCTCGCCATTTTGCTCCTCTGCCCAATACAGCCCCCTTCCAAAGTGACCACCAGCTCGCCTTTGCTGCGGTGGCCTCTCCTCAGTGCCTGAAACTACGCACCACGGTGGCCCAGTCAGTGGCTCAGCTCCAGCATGGCCTGCCCACCCTCTTCTTCCCCCTGACTTCCCTGAATCTCCCTGCAGTGACATCTCAAAACTATTCGATGATGCTGAAGTTGCTGTTATGAATGTCACAACGCTTGCTTCATTCAACCCCTCAGCCAAAATCACCCACCACAGTATCTCCCTTTTCACCCAACTTCCTGAAGCCCACAAAGAAGCTGAAGTTCTCCTCGCAGCTTTTGTTGAAACACTTTCCCATTATTATCTTGATGAGGAAGTGGAAAACTCCTACTACGCTAACCTCCACCCCCACTATGTGGATGCCCCAATGCCCTGGCTCTCTGCTCTGATCTGGTACTGTAACCAACATCCTTTGATCAAGGCGGATCTTTCTGAAAACCAACCCCCTGACCCCTCCTCACCCTCTGCCATGGTGGGTTAGCAGTTTATGCTTCCCACCTGGTTAGTAGTTTTGTTTTGTCATTTTGAGTGTTGTGATTTGGTACTGTCCGTCCCCTGGTTGGTGTACCTCAGATAAATTGAAATTTCTTTATTTTAAATATTTAGTGCATAGATGGTACATGTATATAAAAAATTTAATATAAAGCTGAAAAGTACATATGTGCATGTATGATCCCATTATTTGATTGACCAGCGGCTATGCTTAGGTGATGCATTGTATTAGTAGAATGATCTACACTTAATTTATTAATTAATTTTTTATGCAATTACCATATGAAATCTTTAAACCACACTTTATTAATAAGATATAACATTTAGGTCATATATATATGACTTGAAACAAATGATTACATGGGAGCAAAAACTTTGTTGCCTTAATAAAACACTTGTTCATAACTACTTTGGGTGCGCTATTTTCATATTTGAAGTTAGTTTTTTATTGCAAGCTACAGTTTTTGCATTCAAATTTTACCAATTTCCCATGTTAATGTAGAATTTTCAAAGCTTTTGGCATTTATCTCAGCATGCAAATGTGGGATAATATCTTAATCCTTTTTGTGGTGATAGTATAAGTCATTTAAACATAAGATCATACAATGGTATACAATTATACATGCAGTTTTGAAATGCAAAGGAATAAAATCACTTAATTTGAGCATAAATATAACATGAAAAACTAATAGTTACAAATATGTAATTTTTAAATTATAGCATTAATATGTATATACAGATGGAAGATGTTAATTAATTAATGCAGAAATTTGACATAGAGGGCATGCAAAACTCATTCAGACAAGTATTTATACTTATAGCTCTTGCATTTGTGGACTTGCTCAGGACAGTCTCATTTAATGCTCTAACAGTAGTCTGCTATCAAATGCATATCCTATTGCCTTTGATAACACTCTTTCATTGTCTTCATATCTTGATGAAAGCATTCCCCCTACTTATTGATAAAATTCTCAAGATTTTTAGAAAAATGATCAAGATAGCTATTCAAAAATTGCATCTTAATACTCATATTGCATTCAAGATTGCAAAATGCCCTTAGCATCCTTTGAACCAGAAGTACATAGTTTTCTGCCTTCTTGTTACCAAGAAATTTGTTAGTAAACTGCTACAGAAGATATTCATGCTTCTTTTTTTGATCCATCTTCCTGACAAATTCCTTATCATGTATAAGTGATTGAATGTGGGGACCATCAAATACACCTACTTTTATTTTATCAAATGACAGACCAGGAAAATCAGAAACAATGTGTTTGAAATAATAATAAAAATATTTGAGGTGGGTTGACCTTGGGATAAATATACCACACCAAGAATTTTTCTAGCAAGTACAGGCTTTAAACTTGAAACCTGCACTAGGGTGGAAGCAGTTTTACCGTTCAGGGTAACCACCCTACAATGTGTTGAAAATATTCATTTTCAGTATTCAGAGCCTTTACAAATTGCTTCATCAAACCAAGCTTAATATGAAGTGGAGGGAAGATGATTCTGCCTCACCTGTATTGCCTAAAAGCTAGAGCATGTACAGGAAACTGACTTCATATTTACCATCCCTGATGCCAAAATACATATAAACTGATGAAAAAAAATCTCATGCAAAAGATCATTTTTGTTTCCCTGTGTTCTATGTATATTATATTTTTTTCCTTTTAAATTTTCTATATTTAAATGTGCATATGTTGTTAAAAATTATATTTATTAAGAAAACAAAGTTTACTTTTTGTTTCTAGATATTTCCTTGATATTTCAAAATAAGTACATAAATAAATATATTGTCCAAATCAATTTAGGGGTCAATGAAGTGCAACTTCAGTGAGCACTCTCAGACTCTGAAGCGTGAGAGTCCCAGCCAGAGATCATACAAATTGCACATGTAGTATCTAGGGCCGCAGAAAAGAAAAATTAGCTGGAGGGTCAGCTGAAGCAAGTGCAAAATTTGACATCTGCATCTAGAGCTGAAGTAAACAAAGAGGAGCAGGAGGGTCAGCAGAAGTAAATGTAATATTTGGCATCTGCATCAAGAGCTGCAGAAAATGAAGAAGAGTGGGAGGGTCAGCTGAGGCAAAACAAAATTGTGACAGCTGCATCTAAAGCTTCAGAAAATGATGAGGAGTGTGAGTATCATCTGAAGTGAAATAAAGTTATGACTCACCTTACCCCCAGTTGAATAAAAAGAAATAAAGCTATGACAGATGCATATAGAGCTGCTGAAAGTGAAGAGGAGCAGATAGATGACTTGCAGGCAACCAAGTCCATTTATCCAGAATTAGAAGATCAGTTAGGCCTTCTGATTAGTTGCTTGCAGAATATAACTATAATCTGCATTAAGACTATCAAAATGATTTTGATATTCTGATTTGCAAAATGGATAAGATATATAGTCAAAATTCTGTCAAAAAGTATAAAGGTGAGCTCAAAGAATGTGCTACAATAATGGTAAAGTGAATGTTAGAAGTTGAAGAGCCTAAGTTTACTCTGGTTCTAAACTGGTGGGTTCTAACCAGCTACCAGAAGAACCAAGCAACTGCTGTCCACGTGGGTCAACAATTTATCTTAATCAGGTTCAACCATTCAGTTGGTGCATGTTGGCTGTGATGCGCTCCATGCTACACTAAATGCTCTCCATAAATGGCAAAAACTTCAAAGATTTTTAGGGGGAAATGATTTCTATTTGAAAACCCAAGAGAAAAGGAACAAAATAGGTTAATACCCTTACAAGTTAGAGCACTGGAATTTATATAGGAAAGGAGTTTATTATGGTTCATGGCACTCTTCTTGGGTTCTGTGGCTCTTGGGTCAGTATCTTCTTGTTCTGCGAGTTTCCAGGGTTTGTTCTAGGGAGGAGAGGGTCAACTAGCAAACTGTCATGTGAACTGAGGTAGGGAGAGGGCCAAATAGTGAGTTGGCATGAGAACTGAGGTTGAGCGAGGTGATGAGGCATGCCATGAATGGCTGATCCCCAATTTAACTTTATTCAAAAAGTTTGGAAATTTTTTAAATTGAGGCACACTCCTTTTTTAAAGGTCTATCAATCAATTTTCAACCAATTTAAAAATCTTAAGAATTGGATATCAAGGAAAAAATAAAAGGGATGGTAAAATTGAGTTGAAACTTCCAATGTTCCTCAGAAAATCAGAATTTTGTATCTGGTTCATCATAAACTTTGGTAGGATTTATGAAAAATTTGGCTTTTTAGAAAAATGGGTGGCGTTATCAGGGGCCTTAACTGGAGTACTTCTGCTATTTTGGTTAGTTGAGGGATTTCTCTGCACAGATGCTGAATCTTTTCAATATACCAAGTTCAATATATAATGGTGGGATTGGAGTGGGAGCAATAATTTTTTTAATAATTAAATTGCCTTTTCTATCTGAAAAAGGGTTAGTAAGCACACCTGGCTTATTGCCTTTTGTGGAAAAACTTACAGTGAAACTTCCACTTCTGGATTTGATTCCTGATGAATGTCTGTTATATATGATAGTAAGACAGAAGAGTCAAGTAATTTTCTTCAAAATATTCAAACATGTAACTACTGCTTTAATTGACATCCTTTAGGGAAACTTTTATTGTTCAAGAAACAGGTTTGATGCCCACATTAAAGTGCATGGTCAAATGTACCATTGAATAGGGTCACTTCTCCCTTTTCAAATAAATTGACAAAGTTTTTTCAAATATATTTTATAGGAGATAAACAACTTCAAGTAGATCAATGCTGTCAGATATTCTTGGTGAAATGTGTTTTATCAGTGTACAGCTTTAAGGACTCCTATGTAGACAAAACAACTGGTTGATATCTTTACAACTGCCCTGGAGCAATTGCCAACTGAAGAAATAAAATTTGTAATTCATGATGATAAAAAGCTGTCTGGAGATCTTGAACGTCACTAAATGCCCCTCAATTAGTGAAGTAACTATTGTTATAGTAGGTGAAAATTTAATAGAAGAAATATTATTTATTTAGCAGTGTGGTTAAGCGCTGCAGTAAATCTCAGAAACACAATAATCCTTTGATGCTCTGCAGTACCTGTTGATATTCTGGTGAGGTGAGGATGGTTGCCATTTCAGCTTCATGCAGATTAACCCTACTACAGGCCAACTAAATTAACAAAAACTATTTGCAATGGACTTCTACACTTAAAGAATAATGGTTTATGAATAGAAAACTAACCACATCCTCAACTTTTGCCAGACTTTCAGAAATTTATTGTTGATATGTATTATAAAAAAGAAAGTGTGTGTTATTTATAATTTAGATCAATCACATGAAGCTTTGCATGAATGGATTCACCAATTTTTAAGGTTCCATGGACAATCATAGTGTCAGATTCTGGTGGTTGACCCAAAAATAAACCCTATGACAACCAACAAATCAAGCTAATTATCCTTTTAAAAACTTTAATCAATTACCTTGATTATCAACTAAAGCCAATTACTATTAAATATGATTTGAGCTAATCATCTTAACGTCAATATAATTTGTTTAAAATCTTGACAGCTTAGGACAAATATCCTTGCATAATTAAGGTCATTTATATATGCAAAAAACCCAGCACTTGGTTTGATTAATTGGGAGCAATATTGACCACTTTATTTTAAAAATTGTCCAGGGATCTGTACTGAAAACAACCTCTAAAAATTTTATGGACAAGTAGAATAATAAGACTGACATCATAATGTTGTAATAAATTTCTTGCCCAATGGCAAATTTTGCATGGTAATCCTCATAATTGATACATTATGATTTGCACATGGACCACCTAGTTGGGATTAACTAGTGCTATTGAAAGAGGACTGCTGATGTTCCAATTAGTGGTATGTCAAGTAATTAAAATTAATGCCAAATTTTCCAGAAGTTGTATTTTATCAGCTGTATGACAAAACTCAAATTGGACTGGTCCTAGTATAATTTTGCACATTTTATTACAATTTTTGTTACTAAAGTCTTCCCAAATATGAAAGTAATTTGCCACCAACAGTCCTAGCAATAGGTCATAAGTGTATCAGCTCAAGGGCTGAATTGAGGTGGAAAATAATTATCTGCAGAAAGTGCATGCTCAGTATGTGTCCAGGAGATGCCCTAGAGGTATAAATACCAGCTCCTGGCCTAACAAATTAGCATCCATTAATATTTCATAAATAAAGATATATTTTCTAAATTTACTTTATTTAGTTCTTTATCAGAGTCTTTTCTTTTAAAGTTTACAAGCTGTCAATTCAGAATTTTCAGCTTGTATCTTTGCCTGCCTCATTAGAAGTTCCCAAATTCTAAAAAGAAAATTAAACCCAAAATCAACCAAAAAGTCAAATTATTAAAATAAGCCTAGTAAGCTTCTGGATGGTCAAATTACCATAAATCACTGGCTAAATTGAGGATCTTAAAGATAAACTCATTCTCAATTAAATGTGCAGAATTTATTTTATCAACTTTTCTTTCTCGTTGCAAACACTTTTGCAACCTATTCAATTCAAGACTAAATCTAGTTTGATAATCTCACAGAGGAGATTAGTCTGCGCCCATGTCAGGGAGCAGTTGGGCAAGCAAGTTAAGAGGAGCAGGCGGAAGGCCCGTGGCCTCCAACGTTTGAAAACGCCCTGGAGAATCTGGTGGAATAGACAAAAATCTCAAAAATCTGGTGGTCACAATTTCCCCAGAGATACTCACATGGCAAGCACGATGCAACCAGTACATCAACATGCCACACTCCCAGCCACTTTTGTCAGTGGAATTTGGAGTCCATGTGTATCTGGACATCCAAAAAAATGGCCTTATGGGAAAAATTTTGTGAAGATGTACACAAAATTTTCCCAACTGTGGTGTATGTTGCACCTCACTCCATGTCGCATGGTTGGCTGGACCTAGGTTTTGAAAGCAAAATAGCAGCAGACGAGGCTGCAGCAGTGCACATAGTGGTTGACCTCCCCAAAGGGCAACGGGTCATTGAAACCAAATGCACCAGATGGACAAAATCAAACCAAATTTTCCTCACGTTTGACTTTTTGCCTACTACGATAAAATGTGACATTTTGGAGCAACACCTGAAAGATGGTCTCGACGTATATGGCGAAATACAATCTTTTGAAATGCAACTCTTCATGCTGATGCCACACCTGTGCACCAGCAAAGCCATTGCAGTTCTGACCCCAACTGAGGAGATTGCAAAGGACCTAACCCAGATCCTGCACTCCACTTTTATTGATATCGCAGAGCATACCACCCACCCATTCCGGGTAACCGTGGACAGCGCGCCCCCCATTTGCACCCACTGTGACATGTTCAGCCATAAGGCGCATGCATGCCCCATCAAGGAGGGCGTCACATTCCAATAGCACCCCTCGGCAGCCATGGCCAGTGGAGAGGCACACTACAAACCAACTGCAAGCACCAAGGAAGCTTTCCCGTGGGGAGCACAAGGCTGCTACCTATTGGTAAAGCCTATCTCCCCACAGGAGTGGAAGAAGGCCAAGCAGGACCATAGGGCTGCGGCCAAGGAAGCGGCCAAGGCCACCACCGCCATCCCACACTCACAACGCCAGGAGGACATGGAGACCTTTGCAGTGGAAGTGACTCAGGAATCCATCATCCAATCAGATTGGGAAGCCCATGTTGAGTGGGCCACTCAATCTGAGGATCTGATGGGAGATTCGATCTCACCCAATCGCTGCACCCAAGCTCTAGTCAAAACCAACTTGGGACCTATCCCAACTGAAAATTTTTTTGACCTGCTCGACGGTGCACTGAACTTATCTGCACCACAAAAAATTCGTCCGACGTTGGGAAAACAAAAAGCAAAGGTCAAAACCAATGCGACTCTTTCCACAAAAATTAATAAAAACCCCAATAGCATTGCTGCTAACACCCATGCTGCTGTGAAAGCCTGTGGGGACCTTGAAGAGGCTGGTGGGCCTGGGGGCCCTCCCCTCACACCTAAGGTGCAATGGGGGAAACCTTCACTCTAGGGATGTTGAATATCGCTGGACTCAAGGCCTCCCCATCCTGGGCTAGGAAACTGAGTTTTTTACAACACAATTTACCTGTGGATATCCTGGCCATCCAGGAGTCCCACTGTCTACAAGGTTCTGAGGAAGCTTGGAAAACAATGCTCCTCCCATCCCTATCCTTTTGGTCAAAGCACTGTGGGGTGCTAATTTGGAAAAATAATTTTTTCAAATTCACATCCTCAGAAACATTTCTAAATGGCTGAGTGCTTGTCATCACCTTCTCGTGGGCCAACGTTGCACACACAATCATCAACATCTATACCCCAAACAGTGCACACGAGCGTCAGGAATTTTTCTCATCAGTCAAATCCCTCCCGCTACCCCCTGATTCTTTCCTAGTTGGTGACATGAACTGTTGGCTAACCTCACCAATGGACCGGTGGCCTCCCTCACCCCACGCCCTGCAGGGTCATGTAGAACTATGCATTCTAAAAGCCACCCTTGGGTTAATGGATGCGCTGCCACGACATGCCCCACTGCTCAAAAACATGACGCGTCCCCACGTCCACAACAGCCAATTAAGGTCCATGACCCGCATCGACCTTATTCTAATGCTAGCAAAATTCACAATCTCACATCTCCCACTTCAAAACAATGAAAATAGAATTCTCCGACCACCAACTGGTCTCAAAAACCTACCACTTACCTGTCACAGTTGCAAAGGCCTCACATTGGTGCAAAATCCACCCCACAAGCTCGCATTGCCAGGATTTTCTATGTGGGTGGAAGAGGCAACTTTGGCAAAATCATTTGTTGCACCATTTTGTGTGGACCCCATTTCCACGTGGGCAACTTTCAAAGAGTACACCATCTGCCACTATCACCATCTCTCCTCCAGATGCTCACAAGCCACATTGGCAGTTATCTCGCGTGCTCTGGCAGAATTGGCCCACTTGGAGTCCAACATTCCAGCCACAGGATACAGCCCTGCATGGGGCCAGAAGTGGGCGGAGGCAGCCGCCCACCTCAACGCACTCAAAAGGCAACACAAACATCAGGTTTGTGTCCAATACAGGGCCACATGCATCACTAAAGGTGACAAGTGCACCGCATACTTCTATAAAATTTTTTTCGCACCACGCCAGAGTGTGGCCTGCACACAGGTGCAAAGATTGGATAATTCCATTGCGGACACACCAGCTGAAGTGGCAATCAAAATGCAAAAATATTACTCCAAGTTATACTGAGCTGAACCAATTCAGCCAGCTGAAATGGCAGAATTTCTTGAAAAAGCTCATATCCGCACCTTTTTTTGATACCCAGAAATAATGAATTTAATTACTCCAAACAAATTATGGACAGCCATTCACGGTGCGCCAAACCATAAATGCCCAGGCCCAGATGGCATTCCATATGAGTTCTACAAAAAATATTTCAAATATATATCCCCATTGCTGCTAGCCTCACTTAACCAAAGCCTGTCGGAAACGCGCCTCCTACCAGGAGGACATGAGGCCTTTACTGTCACACTCTTCAAGAAAGGGGATAAGCTTGACTTAGCCAACTGGCGCCCCATTTCTCTAACAAACACAGACACCAAAATTTTAACAAAAATCATGGCTAACCGTTTAGGGACTGTAGCATCTGCCACCATCTCCCCAGAACAATTCGGTTTCATCCCCAGAAGGTCGATTTGGGATAACGTGCACTCCATGGCTAATGCATGTCAGTCCACAGCCTCTGGGGCACTGGTATTCTTGGACCAACAAAAGGCCTACGATAGAGTAAACTGGGAATACTTAAGGGCCTGCCTCCATCAATTTCGCCTACCCCCCGCTTCATAAACTGGGTAATGCTGCTCACAGAATCTATGACAATGGCAGTGCATGGCCCAGGCTTCCTAATGGAAGTAGTCCGCCCTCAAAGGGGCTTGCGACAAGGGGACCCCCTCAGCCCACTCTTATACAACTTCAGCCTTGACCCACTACTGCAAATGTGAATACCCAACTCACTGGGGTCCATGTGCCAGGCCAAACCCCAGTCAAGATAATGGCATTTGCAGATGATTGCGTGGTGGGGGTGTTTAATAACAAAGATGCACGCACGCTTGAAGCCCTCATCCAGGAATATTCCGGGTAAGCAACGCGGCACTGAACGCCTCCAAAACCAATTTTATCCTCCTTGGTCAGTTACAGAACTTCTGGGCCCCAGCAATTAGTTCCCAACCCAGCCCATCTGCTCGCCCACGTCCACGCCTTACTAACTCAAAACACACCGCTCCACTGGTGCTCCCCTTCATGCCACGTCCTACCATGAGACCGGTGCGCCATCTGGGCATGTGGATGGAGGCAGGCGGATATGCGTCAGCAGTAATGGAGTGCCGTATACTGGACAACGTGATGAAGCAAATCGCCTCTCTCAGAGCCCGCCCTACTACCCTCACTGCCAGGGTTGTTCTTGCCAACTCTATGCTCCTATCCAAAGTCTGGTTCAGAGCCCACGCCATCCCCTTCTCCCCAAGCTTCTTCAAATCCCTGTATGCTTTGCTGCAAGGATGGCTTTGGTCAGGCCACCCTCCACCAGTATGGCTAGAGGTCATGTTTGGCCCTCATCATCAAGGTGGCATGGGCCTGCTTGACTTCAAAGCCCATGCTGCCAAGATCCTGGGCACTTGGATCACGGCCATCACCGCTCCTACACTCCCATCCCAACACTGGTCCCGCGCAGCCCGCTCCAACTTCTCCCGAGCCTTGGGCCTCAACAATCCATCAAACCCCACTCCCTGATGAAATACCTCGCATCACACACATCGGCAACAGGTCCTCATGGGACTAAAACCCACTACAAATGAATCCTACTCTCAATGCGAAGCGCAGAGTGGAGAATTCGTATTAGCGGACATACAACCCAAAGAGGCCGCCCCTCTCCTCAGTTCACACAAGAGGTACAGGGGCTACCCATCCATGATAGTGTGATCCCCATTTGACCCCATGTCCTATCCAGGGTGGACTACCTGGACATGATGGAAATCCCTTATTCCACTGAGACCCAAAAGACTATCTGGAAATATGCACACCATCCTCTGTTGCAGCCTCAAGTCCGCTCCCATGTGTGGCGCTGCCTGAGGTGGGTGTATCGTACAGCTGAGCGCTCTAATGCTTTACACTCATCCTGTGTCATGTGCGGCCAGTATGGAACGCTGTTTCACCGCCTGGAGAAGTGCCCCACCTCTAAAGTGATATGGCGCGAAGTTCAACGTCTGCTGGGCCAGGATCAAACACATCCCTTCAGTCTGTCAAGAGATATGTTTGCTTCATCAATGGCCTCCCCCTTCCATCCTCCCTCCATGCTCTGGTGGTTGCAATTGCCATGTGGACTATCCACACGATTGTCTTGGATGCCATCGCTGGCTCCATCCTCACCCTCCCAGAAACTGTCCACAGATTCCGGTCTCATTTGGTGGACCACTTTCAAGCGTGGATGTTTGGATACCTCCCACCGCGTCGCCAACAGCTGGTCTCCTCCTGGTTCCCAGTCTGGTTCATCAAATCAGACCCTTCCTCCACATGTGCTCAATAGTGGCTACGGCCCCTTCACACGTTCCCTCCCCCTCCCCATAAGTGGCGTTCCCGCTGGCAACAAGAGATAGCATCGCTTCTCTGGGGTGCCTCCCCTGGTACTAAGTTTGTCTTTCCTGAGTCATATTCGGAAGTGTCCATCCCATGGTCAGCCTTCCCTGCAATAAATTTAAAATTTAAAAGTTAAAATTTATTTTATCAAGTGAGCAATCCTCAGAATTTAAAAACTGGTGCTCAATAAAAATTGGTGACACTCTCTGAAATGGACCCACACTGTCATGGTTGAACAACTTGATAGTGGGAACCAACCTCAAGGATAAGGTTGGGTGACAGGAGGCCCAGAAGGTGAAGCTTCAGGCTCTTCCTGACCTTAAGCACACATTAGACCAACGTTGGGTACAAGCAAAATATACTCTGGTTGGTAATGAGGTGCAAAACGCCCAGCCCCTTGTGTCAGCCCAGGCGTTAAAATGGACAATCTACATAACAAATGAAGATAGTTCAATTCAGGTAATTGGCGAATGGGGTTTCAGAACCCATTCAAGTTATGAAATTATGAGTTTGGGTAGAATACAACTTCAATCAATCACTCAAATGAAGACAGTTTGGGTGTATTCTACCAAATTGGATGAGAGCATTTGCCTAATGGATTGTCAAGGCTTGGGCCCACTTCCGCAGACCCATAATTACCCTGACTCAGTTTAGATATGTTTTTCATGACCAACACTCCTTGGTGGTTGAATTTTCCCAATAAAATTTTCCCCATTTTACCATTCTATTAAATGATATTTTGAATGATCCTGTGCGCAAACCCCTTCAAGGAGGTCTTGCACTCCATTAATCATTACATTTTAAATATGATGAGATTATCCTCTAGTGCACTGTTGGTTTGCCCAGGTACCCTCCAATCTGGAATGTTTAGCCTTTCTCTCATTGTGCACCTCATTGTTTTTGGTTGGTTATTAATCATACTCCTTTGCTTTAGTTATTATTGCTCCAGCACCCTCTGCTAAGCTCTAGTAGCTTTGGTACTAACGGCTAATTCCCTTGCATTGGCTCTGTGCTCCGTGCACCACCACACTGGAAACAGGAGAGTTATAGACACTCTCATTACTTTAGTCAACCAACCACTTAATTTTATGTGCACAAACTTTTTCTGTGTGGGACTTTTCCAAAGAGTAAATGGTGGGCGCCAGCTGTGGGCTTTGGCTGTGGATAGCTGCACCGCTGTTTCATCTTTTCTCTGATGGTTGGAGCATCTCATTGTTATTATGGCTGCATCCAACTGGAAAGTACCCACCCTTTGTGCTCGTACCAGGTGGATATGTACGCTTCTTGGTCTGAAAGTTGTGATTCCCCAACTTTCTGCCTAAATTACCAAAATCAATTTAAATAATGTGCTTTACTTTGACAGCTCATTCAGACAATGCCAGCGGAATCAGTGCAGATGGGCCTGGGGGTGTTAGCCTTGGATAACGTCAGGCATTTCATTGCAGTTGAGGGAATATAGTCATTCACATCCAAAAACGCTTTTTATGATGAAAATCTTATCCAAACCTCTGAGCCGTTTATTAGCTTTTATGACCTGGATGAGAACCCTATTCCAGTATATCAAATAACCCCTGAGAACCCTCGTTTGACCCCTACCATGATCCATGGCACTCAGGAAGTGGAGAAAGAACTTCTTTTGAAATATGAAAATGTTTATGCCCCTGATGAAGATATGGTGGGATATGTGGCCTCAGTAGTAAGAGTGGCCAAGTATACCATTCCATTCTGTGATTCACAATTATACCAGGGTGACATGTTAATACCAGATGAAGAGTTTGAGGGTAATTTACTGGCGTTTTTGGCTTTAAATAAATACCGTTCCAGGAAGGCTTTTTTTCTCATAACAATCAATTTAGTTACTATAATTTGACTTGAACAGCAAATTTTGATAATCACGCACAGGAGAGATGGGCAACTTTATCAATAAAGATAAAACAACATGGGCGAGCATCACGGCAAGTGGTGCACTTAACGGTGCAACTAAGGGCAAGAAATGCCCTGGAGGGGGACCAGGAACCCAATTCGCAAAGAAATTGCAAACTCAGACACCATCTGGGTTTATGGTATTCACTGTAAAGCACGCGCAATATATATTACATTCAGTTCAACCAACCCTTGTCAAAGATGGAGCATGGGATCAGACTCTTCCTTGGGGATGAGTTACCGACCCTGTGGGTGAAAACATGTGAGGCACAGCCCTCACTTTTCCCTCACGCGGTGTACATAGCCACCAACAACATGGGCCACGGCTGGATTGATATTGGTTTTGAAACAGCTGATGAAGCCAATGCTGCAGCAAAAGTCTGTGTGGAAATTGCCCTCCCTGAAGGCAAAAAAATTGTGTGAACCGCGCGCACCAGATGGAACAAAGTGAAAACTTTGTTCATCTACTTTGACTCGCTCCCCACCAACCTTCCTTGTAAGGTAATCGAGGAGGAGCTCCGCAAAGGTCTTGTGGCCTATGGAGAAATCCAACAACTCAAATTACAGCAATTTTGCTTAATGCCCAACATGTGCATGGGCAAAGCTATTGCCATAATCAACCCCTTCCCAGAAGTGGAAGAGGACTTATCCAGAATTCCCCACATAGCAGAATTTAACTTCGCAGATGAGGGCCAGTCAGCTGCATTCTGAGCTACACCGGAACGCGCACCGCCCAATTGCAACCACTGTGGCTCACTGGGCCACAAGGAACACGCATGCCCTGTGAAAGAGGGCTTAATGGAAAATGATTATTGTGAGGAAGCAATGGACAAAGATAATGAAAACTTCGCCAAAATGACTGACAGTCACCACCCATTCCGCTGGGGTGAAGATGGACTATACTCCATCATAGACCCAGTTACACGCAAAGAATGTAAAGCAACATAAAAAGCCCACAAGCGAGCAGCAGCTGAAGCGGCGGCACACGCGGAATCCGCCATTAACAACGGACAAATTCAGGAGGATATTTTGGATATTCACCAAACCAACCAATCAGAACAATATGCCCAGGTCAAAAATTTTCACAGTAACCTGACCAAGTCACAAAGCGACATCAGTCATGCACATACTGAGGAACAATGCAACCGCAATTTGGGTGAAAATGTGGTGCACAATTCACCAAAGTTGAACATCAAAAATATAGAATCCAATCAACAATCCGCATCAAATCAACATGAGACCTGTGCGGGAAAGGTTGATGCAAATGCAAAAACTGCAATTCCCGTGAACATTGGGTCAAATCAAGGGAACCAACAATAGCAATAAAAGAGTTGGAGTACAGATGCAGACCATGGCCAAAATGAGCTGTGGTGGAATAGGGCCAGAGGGTCCTCCCAACTGCTCCTGAGGCGCCGCGGGCACCTCAGTGTCAATAGGGATGCTAAACATTGCAGGAACCAGGGCTCAAACGTCCCAAGCCAAAAAGCTGGACTACCTGCAAAAACCCCTTGTAGACATCTTGGCCATCAAAGAAACCCACTGTATACAAGGGGAAGAAGGATCCTGGTCAACCAGGGTCGCACCATCACAATCAGTATGGACGTCTCACTGTGGGGTGATAGTCTAAAACAATAAAAAATTTAAATTACAAATTTGTCATCACACTTACATGGTCGAGTCCAAGTAGCAACAATCACATGACAAGAGGAAATAATTTTGATAGCATGTGTCTATGCACCATGCAATGCAACTGAGAGAAAACAATTTTTTGAAAAGATTCCTACTCTCACCCTCCCACCAGATACCTTTATGTTAGGCAACTTCAACTGCTGGGATAACCCTGATACAGATTGATGGCCTAATCCAGGGGAAACTTAACTGGGCACATTGAATTCCACACAATGAAGGCATCTCTTGGCCTACAGGATGCTCTCCCCCCAGTTCACCACTCCTTCCCCACATGATGCAGCCCAACATATGTGAGGGAGCACTCATATCAATAAGTTGCATTGACCACATCCTCATCCCACAATCCCACCACTCAAGAATCTCCAAATTTACAACAAAAAAGATCAATTTTTCTGATCACCGATTAGTTATGGTGCAGTTAGCGCCAACCCAATCCCACACACAGGTGTCGCCTTGGAGAAAGCTTCACCTGGAAAATATAAAATTGCCTGAGATATCTGACTGGGTCAAAAATGAGGCTACAAACCTAGAATTTACAGCCCCATTCACTTCAGATCCCATCGGAACATGGGAAAATTTCAAAAAGGATTTAATCAGCAAAACCCAACATATTGCATCACATAAGTACACCGCAGACACGGCCACAATCAAGCGTACCTTGGCGGAACTAGACCACCTGGAGATAAATACTCTGGGATCTGGCTATAGCCCCAACTGGGGACCCAAATGGGCAGAAATATCTGCCCAACTTAACAATCTCATCTTTAAACACCAACACAGAATCAAAGTATCAAAAAAAGGTAAGTTCATAAAGGAAGGCGAAACCTGTTTGACATACTTTTTCTGCCAATTCCACTCCCGCAGAAACCAGCCCACATGAACACAGGTCCGCAAGACCAATGGCACCATGGCAACTGACCCTGAGGAGGTCAAGGTGGAAGTACACCGTTATTACACTGAATTATAGCACAAAATGCCAACAGATTCACAAAAAATTAAAGAATCTATACAAACTGCTGAGATACAAAGTACACCACCAAATTACAACATACTATCCCTAATTACATGGGAGGAGCTTTGGGAGACAATTCGCGGTGCACCACGTAGGAAATGCCTAGAGCCTGATGGGATACCCTACAAATTTTACAAAAAATATTTTCAACAAATCGCCCCCCTCCTATTGGCGTCTATGAACCAGTGCTTGTTGGAAACACGCCTATTACCAGGAGGCCAGAATCCTACGTTATAACCTTGTATAAAAAGGGTGACAAGTTGGACCTGGCCAACTGGCGCCCAATTGCACTCTCCAACACTGACACAAAAATTCTAACAAAAATTTTAGCAGCTAGATTAGGCGCAATTGCATCTGACATCCTATCACCCAACCAGTTTGGGTTTATACCAGGGCGTTCAATCTGGAACAACATTCACCCTGTTACAAACATTTTACAATCCAAAGCAACTGGTGCCCTGGTCTTCTTATTTCAGGAAAATGCGTATGACCGTGTTAGCTGGCCATACCTAAAAGAATGTCTACATGCCTTCAAACTCCCACGAAGATTCATAAAATGGGTGATGCTCCTAACAGAATCTGCAACCATGGATGTATGCAGCCCTGGATTCCTAACAAACAAGATTAAACCACATAGAGGGCTCAAACAAGGGAATCCCCTCAGCTCACTGCTATACAATTTCAGCTTTGACCCACTCCTCTGAGTAACTGACTCACGTCTCATGGGGATAACCGCACAAGGACAACCAACAGTCAAGATACTGGCCTTTGCGGATGACTGCGTAGCAGGTATAGCAAACAATGAAGATGCCCAACAGCTGGAATGCACTCTAGAGGAATACTCCAAAGTGAGCAATACATCGCTCAACAAAAGAAAGACAGAATTCATCCTCTTAGGCAAATACACAAACAACTGGGCCACAACATCAGAACCTCATACCAACACACAAAGAGAAAACCCAATCATTTTACCCTTTGCAACACCTCCCACCACCACTCCTGTCCGACACCTAGAAACTTGGATAGAATCAAGGGGGGATATGCTAATGAGACAATGGAAAGTAACCTGTTAAAACGGGTATCCAAACGCGTTGCCTCCATCAAGGGAAGAACCCCAGGATTAACAGGGCGAGTTACAGTTACTAACTCTCTCATCATTCCAATACTATGGTACCCAGACCATGCGATCGCCTTCTCACCTACCTTTATAACTTCAATCCGCGCGCTTATCCAGGACTGACTGTGGCCCAGCTCTCACCCTCCTATATGGATGGAAACACTATTTGGCCCACGCTCAAGTGGAGGCATGGGACTATTAGATTTTGAGAGCTACGCCAACCGCATCCTAGGTACTTAGATAAAGGAAGTCCTTGCTCCAGACCTCCTGCAACAACATTGGTACAGAGCAGCAAGGACTAACTTTGCACAGGCGCTCAAATTAACCAACCCACATAGTCCACCCAGACTACTTTCATACCTTGCCAAGCACCCTACTAAAATAGGTCCGCATGGAACCTCCCCTCATTTCAAACATATTCTCTGAACTATCCGCCGTATGGGATGAACCATAGAGAACATGGGTACTATACAGGGAAGGGGAAGACCCAGCCCCCAATTCAAATTAAGAAACCCAGAAAACCACCCCCAGAGAGATATGCTCGCAACAACCCCAAACGTAGCTAGGATAGAATACCTAGATATGTTGGACATTCCCTATGATTTAACCACACAGAAGGCAGTGTGGAAAATGACTCACCACTACTCCTACAGCTGAGGATAAGAGAAAACGCCTGGCGCTGTCTGAGAAGGACTTATAGGATAGTGGACCACTCCAACTCCCTCCACAAAACATGTGCAGTATGTGGGGGAGGGATCCCTACATCACCGCCTAGAAACATGCCCCCCAACCAAAGCTATATGGCAGGAAGTCGCACGCCTGCTTAAGATCCAAAACAAACAGGAATTCTCAATATTAAAGAGCATCTTTGTGCTCCAGATTGAGTCACCAATCCTATCTACCCTCCGTTCCCTAATAATACCCATTGCAATGTGGACAATACACACAATTGCATTAAATGCGTTCAAGGGCACGGTCCTAACCATTAATGGGGTTATTAACAGATTCCATATCCACTTACTGGAGCACTTCCAAGCCTGGCTCTATGGATATATGAGACCAAGGCAAAAAGCGCTCATAGAATCATGGTTCCCAATCTGGTTCCTCCACACAGACCCTTTCCTTCACACCTGCTCCATAGCAGGGGAAACCCCCTTGGAGTAGTGCACCAACCTCCCATACCTGGCAGTCCCGCTGGCAACAGGAGTAACTTGAGTACCCTGGGGTGCTCAATTTTATATTTGTCAGTTATTTCCTTAGTTTTACATATATTTGGTAATGTCTGTCCCCTGGTCAGATTACCTCAGATAAATAAAATAATAAATACCATTCCAGTTATTTTCTACTGATTGCAACCCTTTCCTCACCTTTAGGGAAATTCAGAACCACTATTCTGGTGGATAATGGCGCCTCAGAAAACTTTATGGACCTGAGTCTAGCAGACTACCTTGGGCTGTGTTACTTGCCAAGTGGTATGTTTAGAGGAGGTGCATCACAAGGTATTCCCACTCTGAAGATCATTGGAATAGTGGATTATCAGGTTGGCAAGTACCACTTATCATATCACTTTAAAGCTGTCAAAAACCTCTTGTACCCTATCATCTTGGGGGTGGAGTGGTGGCGGAAGTTTGACGTTAGAACCAACTTGAAAGAGAATACCCTATCCCTTACTTTAAAGAAGGGCCGCATACTAGTTGTTCCTTTGTTGCAGGAGAACTCCTAGGGCAAATTTCCCCACTGGCCCCACTTTCACACTCTTAGCCTTGCTTCTATGTTGAAGCCCACCGTGGAAGTTCCCCTACCTTCTTGTTTGGAGGGTTTGGACTCCTCCTTTGATGCAGCTTCCGCTAATGCACTACCTGATCACCCTGAGCTTAATTGTGACTTCAAGCTCACTATGGATCTGGTGCGTATATCTTCCCCCATTTACCCGTTGACTGTCCAGGAGGAAGATGCGTTGGATGTGTGGTTTAAGGAACAGTTATCCAAAGGTGTGATTTCCAGCGTACCTCCACGGTATTCTCCCCACTTCTCTTTGTTGAGAAGGTTGGTGGCACTCTTCACCCATGTGTAGACTATGAGAACCTCAACAACGTCACTGTACCAGACCTCCTACCATCCTTTGGATTCACAGATTGCGCGCTATGTGGAGAAGGCTAAGGTCTTCTCTAAGATGAATTGCCTCAATGCGTTCAATCAGATTTAATTTAAAAAGGGACATGAGTGGTTAACTGCATTCCGTACCAGGAAAGGATTACAGATTTGGGTCATGCCCTTTGGGCTTAAGAATGCCCCTGCTATCTTTCAACGCCGCACTGATGCAGCGTTGGGGGACTTGTTGGGGTATGCGCGGTTGCCTACATGGATGCTATTATGGTGTTTTCCCCTGGTCCTGAGTCCCATGCAGTACACCTTTGGCAAGTGGTGGAGAGGTTAAGAGCTGCACGCCTCACGCTAAAGATCAGTAAATGTGAGTGAGTCAAGTCTCAGGTCACTTTTCTGGGCAACGTCATTTTTGCCCAAGGACACATGATAACTCCAGACAAGGAGAAGGCGATTTGTAAGTGGCCACCCCCACTTCATTAAAGGAAACGAGGAGTTTTTTGAGGAAGTGTACGTTCCTCAAGAAGTTCACGCCAAACCTTTCTGAGGTGGCAGCGCCCTTGTATAGGGCTAGTTGCGCAAAAGTGCTTCAGTGGTACCCCGTTTTGGAGGATGCTTTCCAAGCTGTGAAGTGCACCCTGTTGCTCATGTCCATCCTTCGCCATGTCGACCTTTCCAAGGAGTTTATTGTGTCTACTGATGCCTCCAACTTCGTCATAGTGGCTGCCTTGTTACAAGTAGGCGAAGATGGGATAGAGCATCCAGTGGGATAATTTTCTAGAAATTGTCTCTGCCTGAGTTGAATTACGCCGTTTATGACAAGGAATTACTAGCAGTGGTGGAGGCACTGACTTATTGGAGTCACCACTTGCATGGCTCTACCCAACCATTCCGTGTGCATACAGATCACCATGCCTCGCTGTACTACTGCGCCCCTCATGTATTAACCCCAAGGCAGACCCGTTGGCATGAGACCCTTGCCCAATTTGCCTTTTTTTACAAATTCACCAAGGGCAAGGATAATGGTTTGGTGGATGCTTTAAGCTGCAACCCTGCTTTAGCTCCTGATCCAAAGGAGGTAGAAGTCCATAACTCACAGGTGATGGTTCCTCCAAATAAAATTGTGTCTCTACTTCCCTCTCCCCCGGCCAACGGGCCAGTGCTTGCACCTCATGAAAATGCAGAGTAATATAGTATGTTAGAAAGGTAGTCCTTTCTCAGCCGTTCTCAGCCTAATATACTATGGCACTTGCAAAGAGCGCTTTGAATCAAGAATATCTATCCAGGGGCTATCACGTGAAGGATGAAATGCTGTAGTTTCAGGGGCGCCTATGAGTCTTGCTGGCCCACTGCGCCTGGAAATCACTCAGTCCCATCATGACGGAATAACTTTTGGTCATCTTGGAAAAGCAAAGACCTTGGAGTTAATAAGACGCACCTACAATTGGAAGGGCTTGACTGCTCAGGTAGGATAATATTGTAAAGAGTGCCTGATCTGCAATCAAATGAAACCCAATCGTCAACTGTTAGTGGGCTTGTTGGTATCAGTATAAAAGGCGGAAGGGTCTTGGACCACCCTATTAGTGGATTTCATTGTGGAATTACCTGTTTCTGATGGTTATGATGCCATCATGGTAATGATGGACCGCTTCATGAACTTTGCCCACTTTATTCCTTGCAGAACTACAATAACCGCTGCTGAGATGGCCAGGCTCTTCATCACACATGTGTCTGCGCTTCATGGGGTTCCTCAAGAAATCCTTAGTGACTGGGAACCCTAGTTCACCTCCGTCTTTTGGGAAGAGTTGTATAAGAATCTTCAGATTCACCCCTGCCATTCAACAGCCTATCATCCCCAATCATATGGGCAGATTGAATGAGTGACCGGTGCTTGGAACAGTTTCTGCGGTATTACACCGATGCAGATCATTAAGATTGGGTTTCTCACCTTCCCATGGCCCAGTTTAGCTACAACAATACTTTGCACTATTCAATTGGTTGTTCCCCCTTTTTTGCCAACCATGGATTTAACCCCGCCTTTAGAATGGAGCCCAGCTGTGGTTCCAAAGTTGAAGCGGTGGTGGACTTTGCCAAGACTATCAAGAAGGTCCACAAGGAAATTTCCACAACTTTGGAGGCGACAATGCAAGTGTATAAAGAGAATGCTGATGGTAAGCGCTGAGTGAGTCCATCGTACAAGAAAGAACATCTCATAATGCTTGATGCTTGCAACATCCCTATCAAGCAGCCATGCAAAAAGCTGGGTCCAAAGAGGATTGGTCCTTACCGCCATGTTAGAAAGGTGTGCCATGCCTCATACCAGCTGAATCTTCCCTCTGCATTTCAGATCTTCTCCATCTTTCATGATAGCAAATTGTCATTGTTTGAGGGCCCCCACCTGAGAGTCCTGAGGCTTATCTCATGGATGGGGCGCCAGAATGAAAAGTGGAAGAAATAGTAGCCTCCCGCCGGGTTAAAAGATGACTTGAGTACCTGGTATCCTGGAAGGGGTTTGACATGGCTGAGAACAGTTGGGTGCCAGCACACGACCATGTATATGCCCAAGACCTGATTGAATCATTCCACAATCCTTTTCCTGAGGCTGCAGGATTAAAGTCCAAGCTTTTGTTGCTGCTATGAAGTTGTCACATGCACATAAGAACTTCTCCTTGGCGAATGTGCCTGGAGGGGGGTGGAACCCAAGAAGGAGGAGAGGGTAATGTCATGGTCGAACAACTTGATAGTGGGAACCAACCCCAAGGATAAGGCTAGGCGACAGGAGGCCCAGATGGTGAAACTTCAGGCTTTTCCTGACCTTAAGCACATATTAAACCAACGCTGGGTACAAGCAAAATATGCCCAGGTTGGTACTAATGAGGTGCAAAGCGCCCAGCCCCTTGTGTCAGCCCAGGCGTTAAAATGGACAATCTACATGACAAATGAAAACAGTCTATTTTGGTTATTGGCAAACAGGGTTTCAAACCCTATTAAAGTTATGAATTTATGAGTTTGGGTAGAATAAAGCTTCAATCAATCACTCAAATGAAGACAGTTTTGGTGTATTCTACCAAATCAGATGGGAGCATTTGCCTATTGGATCGTCAAGCTTGGGACCACTTCTTCAGACCCATAATTACCCAGACTAAGTTTAAATATGTTTTCATGACCAACACTCCTTGTTGGTTGACTTTTCCCGACAAAAACTTTTCCCATTTTACCATTTTATCAAATGATAGTTTGAATGATCCTGTGCATGGACCCTTTTAAGGAGGTCTTGCGCTACATTAACCATTACATTTTCGATATGATGAGAATATCCCCTAGTGCACTGTTGGTTCGCCCAGGTACCCTCCAACCTGGGATGTTTACCCTTTCTCTCCTTATGCACCGCGTCGTTTTTGGTTGGTTATTAAACATACTCCTTTGCTTTAGTTATTATTGCTCCAGTACCCTCTGCTGGGCTCTATTAGTTTTGGTACTAATGGCTAGTTTCTTTGCATTGGCTCTGTGCACCGTGCATCATCACTCTGGAAACAGGAGAGTTATAGACACTCTATACACACAACCAGTTACTGGCAGATTTGGCCAGAAGAGTAATAACAATGAGATGGAAACTAGTAATTAGAAAATCTTTGATTATTTTAATGCCAGCTGCCAAGGCTCTGGTGCAGGTACTTCCTAAGCCTGGATCTTATCACAATGGGGGAACTCATTTATATGCAACAACTTTAATTTATCTTAGATCTGAAAGTGTAAAGGCTACTCTGAAACTTCTCATCAGGGTTTTAGGATTGGTAATTCACAAAATGATACCTTCTTTAGCCTGTTCTCTTATCTCAAGGATAAGGCACTACTGACGGAGATATACATGAAGTACCATGATGCAACCATGGCATCTTGGCAAATGTCTCACAGACAGTCAAGCAACCAATGAATTCCTGGTTAACTTTTTCCAACCTTCAATCAAGAATACCCAGCGAATCCTTGCTAAACAAACTCTGGAACTCTCAAAAATCTACCATGTACAAGGGGAGAAACATTATTTCCAAAATGTTCTACTGGACAAATTAGATCCAGTTTTACTAAAGTCCAAAAACAATTGTTAATGATAAATGACTTGTCAATTAAGCTGATCAGAGATAAAATACCCTTTGAGGAGCTGCTAAACGAAATGAGTCCCAAAGATAGCATCAGAAGTTCTTGTTCACCATGAAATATTGCATAAATAGGTATAAAACACGAATATCTTTTTTTTTTTTTTTAGTACTAGATGATAAAACACGAATATCCACTGGAAAAAACTGGAATTTTATTTTAGTTTCCTTATTATCTTAGACAGACCAACTCACCACTTAGGCTACTTTAGGCTGAAGAGAGCACCTAAATTTAAATTTAAAGCACGTTAACTTTGAGAATTATGTTTGGACTAAACTTGATATTGTTAACAAAAACATCAAAGACATTGTAGCATAGACAACAGTCTCAAATAGGGATGAGGAGAATGCTCAGATCAAAAAAAAATTTCAAAAATTAGACTGTTGTGTCAAGATTGCAGGCCAGAAATATGAAAAGATTAAAGGACATTTAAACTCATTTTGCAATTGTTGAATTTTGGTCTTACTTCAGATGGGCTGGTTCACCTTCTGGGATAAGTTGGAGTTTCTAGCGTCTATTGTATGGAGACAATAGACCAGACGGTGACAATAATCAAGATATAAACTCCTTGAAAATGACACTTTGAAGCTGTATTATTCTGTTGTTACTTGGACAATAACTCACTGCCCTGATCCTTCTGATCCCAAGTAAATTTTTAACTTATTACAACGTAATAGTATTAAATACAAAAAGCCTGTATATTAAACTATGAACTTGTGGTAAGAATCGATTGTACTTTATTAGTATCAACTTGGAAATAATTTATAGGGTTTGATGTCAACCACATCTTACCCATGACACCTCATTTTTCAATGGCACTTGACAAATGAACACATAATAAGCTTGTCTGAGGGTCTACAATCATTTTGACTTGAGGGCATCTCACATGGCCTCAGGGTCAGTGTCAAACTCTTAAATATCTCAAGAAAGCATTTGACACATCTGCAAATAGCTGAACTGATGCTCCTCTCAAGCACTTGGTAGTACATACCAAGGCGATTTGTACCACTAATTAGTAATAAATTGATCAAAATCTTGATTAACATTAAAAGCTAATTTTGACATAGACCAACAAAGCCCATGAGCCCGTGTGATCAAGTCAACTATTATTATCAAGTTCAGCTAAACCAACAAAGCCCCAGGCACGTGTCATCATAGTCAAATATTATTAGGTGGAATTGCTAGGCTGTGGATCCCAAGCTTTGCATAAGCATAGGATATTCTGATCCATAATCAAATAAAATCTTTAATATGATCCATAATAAAATTAAGCATGTTAACATTATTATATCCTTATCAAATATCTGACTATTAGGTCCAGTCAACTACTCATCACTTCCCTCACATTAACTGGGTAAAGGTGGCGGGTACTCTTTTTTCTGGGTCACAATGTCAAACTTCTCGCAACCTTCAAAATATGAACAATATATAAATAGCCTTTCAACCTCGGACAGATGAGTTTTCTTACAATTTAGCAAGTTTATGTGGTGTGCTATGGTCAACTTGGGCGTGTTGTCTTTGATTTCTCAAGCTGGTTTGACCAGCTATGCTTCAATGGTAATTGAGATCAGCTTCACATCCTGCTGTGATTTCAGTAACCATTGATGAACTTGAACAGGCCCCCTTGGCTTCAAGTTCTGTCCAACAAACATCCTAATGGGTTGAGCGGGATCCTCCTTTGACCATCTCCTTAACTCTTTAGGCTTCTGAAGCTGGTAAGCTTTAAGAAACCCTCATCCAGCATCAATTTGCTTCAGATGGGAATCTTCTTCCTGACTTTTTGTTCTTCCTTTTTCAAGTCTTTCCTTTAAACAGTCTTATTTCTTCCTTATGCATGGGAAGTGTGGCTTCATTGGGGTTTGAGCTCCATTCAATGTCAGAACTTGTAGAATCCTACTTGTCATATGCACTTGCCCTCAAGACTGAGGTTGCCTCATTTGATATTTTTGAGGACAATCAGGCTCTTATTTTTGTTAACTTGGTAGATAGGCTCAGGTGAGAACACATTGTGGTACATACCAATTTACACGTTCTGTTGGGCCTCAAAACTTGGGTTTCAAAAGATCGGCGCATCCTAGTATTATACTGAGCCTTTTGCAAAATCCTGGCAAAAGAGCTTCCCAAAAAGTATATCCCACATATAACTTTTCTGGGCGCGTGCGTTCACTTCCCTCCTTCCTCACTTTCTACCAAAACTGTGCCTGACATTCACAAAGTTTTAGATTAGGTCTGTTCACAAATGTTTTGCATGAAAGTGTTCCTCCCCCAGTTTACCCCTGTCTTGAAAGCCTTCTTGCTGACTGTATCTTCCTTTCTGCAGAATTTTCTCCTAAGTCAAACCTCTCAAGCCTTCTCCAAAGTCCCTTCCAATGGTTGTTTCCTTTAGTTTGTGTCCTTTCCTAAGCCAACCAGGCCAGCATGCCTGGTGCTGAGCCTTTTGGGTTGGCGCTTCTCTGACAGAGTCTGGATACTCAAGACTTGTATGAGATTTGCATTTCTCTGATACTACTATAAGCTTCCCCAGTTTGCTCTCACTCTCCTTCCACTCCCAAAGAAGGGTTATCTAGTTCCAGTGGCAATGAGACATCAAATCTATGATCTGAATTTTATGTTTTAATCATTTAAAGTTTTATTTTATTATTTTTAAAGTTTTTAAATTTTATCTTCTATTTTTATTTAATTATTATTAGTAAAGTTTTTAGTATCATTATCTTTATGATATGGATGAAGGAACTTAGCGTGTACTCAATTTACAACCCAACCACCTTGATCCTTAATGGTATATACATCTTAAGATGATTTAACCAATATAATAAATTTACCTATCCAAAGTGAGGGCAGCTTGTGTGCATGGCCTGCACTATAAGTGTCACAATATACTACTAAGTCTCCTTCCTTAACTTAGACACTGTAGCTCAATTAGCATCATCTTAGCTCTTTTGACTAGTTTTTTGACTAATCATGTTCTAGTAGGCTTCTGATTGCAATTTGATCAAGGTCTTCGCTAGTTGCTTAACATAATTATTTGGGCAATTGCTTTAGTTAAGCTGAGTACTGAATATAATAATGGAGGTAGATTGGGCTGTCTACCATACAGAAGTTGAAATGGAGAGTGGCCCATACATCTGTGGTGTCCAATATTGTATGCAAATACAGTAGTACTAATGGAAATAGCCCATTGCAAAGGCGCTGCAGCTGCATTTTTGCGCAATATGCTGACTAGAGTGCCATTCACTTGTTCTATCATACCATTAGTTTTAGATGGTACAGTGTTGACAACACTCCCTTTGAGGACATCAACTCATTTAACCGTTGCACCATCTGGGCAGTAAAATTTGTGACAATATATGTCAAGATCTTCTGGGGGCCTCTGTCAGACGTGTTACCTCCCAGTTGAAAAAGAAGAATGATTTGGGTCAAAATCCTCTGAAAAGGGGAAATGTCAGCCATTTGCAAGCTTACGATATGTTCCAATTGATTTAAATAATGTTAACGCTGATATTGGCCAAAAGACCCTGGCCAATTCTCAGTGGAACCCCGTTAATTGAGGTAACACCATTTTGAATTCTTCATGGGCAGTAAACATAAAATTGAGCAGTTGGATTACTCTGACCACATAATGGACCATGAGGTGACCATTAGAAGGTACTTCCCCAACCACAAATGGGTCCTTCGAAGCACCTACTTGGGAACCACCCCCTTTATAGGCTTGGTAGGGGTCCCCCAAGGTGCAATAAATTTCTCAAATGGGGATTGGTTGAAGTTTATAAAATTGTTACCCATGGGTACGTTTTGGCCAATAATAATTACCATTCCATTGTCCAGCCAAAATGAAGTGAGTATCCCAAGCTTCCATAGGCTGCTTCCCCAGATTTTCTTATTTGGACTAGTCTAAGCTATTCTGATCTATCCTCAAATTCCTCCTGACCTTTGATACAGTTCAAATACTGATTAGTCAGATTTTGGGAGGGATTGCTTTTTGTTTTACCCCGGTGCTTCTAATAAGAATCGTATAACCCAAACTTTATAGTAGCACTTATATTTAATTTTATTAAAAATCTTTGCGGGATCCAGAGGCGTAAGCATCAGCGAGCACAAGTAAGCTGGATTCCTAAAAGTGGTGCTCATTACAAGGGATACCTGTACACCTCAAAAATTGTCAAAAACGGAGGCTTCAAATGTGAGTAACCCTCCCACTTTTCCTCTTTACATTGAATCACTTTTACTTCTCTGAAAAAGCAACTAGCAAGCGCTCTATCATGTTTTAAAGAACTTGAGCAGCGTCTAATAAAACCATTTATAAAGATGAGTTCATCCCTGGTGAAGTGAGCATTGCTACTTTCTTGTATGTTTATATAGCTGCCATGTATGGTGCAACAGATAAGCAGAAAGTGCAACACATCCTTCCTCATTTAAGCCTCTTAGCGCAAGAGATGATAGTTCCTTACCTGGATTTTTTGCACACCTGAGTAGAGGTGAAATAGGCTATTTTAGCTGAATTTGGATCAAAGCAGAGTTTACACAGGAAAAAAAGGCTTTATGCGCCTTAGTATGTATGAAGGTGAATCAGCCATTGCCTTTGCTGAATGATTTTACCTCGCTGCGCAAAGGTTGTCAAACTCTAAAATGCTCACCCTTGATGATGCTATCGCCCTGTTAACTGGTCTAGCCTCTCAACCCTCTCTATCCAGACATATCATCTCAGTGAAATGTCACTTCAAAAACATCCGCAACATTAAGGAGGTTTTGTTGGAAGGGGGAAAATTCCAAATATGTGCCAAAACAAATGACGCTGTGATGAAACCTTCATCTCTAACCATTAAGAGCTTTCACCAGTTGAACAGTTGGGAGTGAGACCACCTGTGCCTATCCTCTCTGCTAAACCTGCTTCCTCAATATAACTTAAAAAGGATACACTGTCCTAATGTAAATAGATCTCTGTAAAGTAGTTGATGCCATGCTCCTACACAAGCATACCAAAGCCGCTGTGCTTTCCCCTCCAGAAAAGCTGGTAGTTGCACGCCCTAAGGCTATCCAACCCCATGTGGCCGTACCCACTACCTCAATTGTGGCCTTGCCAGTGGCTGAGAATACCCTTGGGATGCATCTGAGGGGGGTTTAACGACATTGGAAACTATATATTGGGAACACCTGCGGAAATAGAGGTTCCTGATCATTTGAACGATGAAGGAGTAGATGGCACCACCATACCTGAGGCTTTTTACCTCAGCCAAATTTTAGGGTGGTCAAAAGTTATTAACACTGCCAGTGATGGTGATCAATTCTTATTTGGCTTGATTCGACCTATTCAGTGGGTTTATCCCATGAAAACCATTTTGGAAATATCCTGAGACTGCTCAAAAATTAACCCCCACCTTTCAACTCAAGGAGGCCTTAGCTTTGTCACCTAACTTTGGAGAACCCACATTAGAGTTGATGTGGTCATACAAAAAGTCTGAATACTGGCCATCTTGGACACTGGCTCCCCAGTTAACATGATCTCCACTAAGCTTCTCAAGAAGATAAGGCTAGCGCCTGACTTGGAGTACACACAAGAATTTTGAACTGCAGGTCCCAATAATACCCGTGTAATTGAGGCATACTCTTCCCTTCCTATTAGAATTGGGAAGCTTATCCTATCAGCCCCTGCTGTGGCTTTGTACAACAATGCATATGGTATACTCATTGGAACTCAGTTTATGAATGAGTATGAGGGAATAAATATGAAGCAAGGTTTCCTATCGTTACTCACTATGAAGTCCCTTTAGTACTATTTAATAAAGAAACCAGCAAGCATGAATACTCTTGCCTGGTCGAATACCCCTTTTCAGCTATGACTTTACCTTGTTCTACCTCTGGATGCAACACTAAGAAATTTCCTGACTCAGTGGATGCGAGGGATGGCATCCCTTTCTATGCTGCAGATGAGGTATTAATTAAGCCTGGCAAGCAACGCGTGTATGACATCAAAATCACGCTTCAAATCCCATACCACAGCTTGTTGCATATTACAAGTCTTGAGGGCGTTAGCCCCTTGGAGCCTCGGGTACTGCCTGGGATACTAGACTCAGCCTACCAGAGGCCTATTAACCTTCTTCTGAGAAAACTCACCATAAAAGACATGGTAATTCAAAAAACCAGGAGATTTGCGGAGGCTATCTACTCCTAGTGGAAGATAATGAACATATCCACTTTATCAGTTCTATGGCGGATTTGGGCTTTCCTATGGATAACCTGGTGTGTACTATACCCAATGTAAATATTTCAGATGAGCTAACCCCAGATTAATTGGAAAAGTTTATACTTTATTAGACGAATATAGCGACATATTTTCTAAATCAGACAATGACTATGGCCATATGAAAGGCTGGTGTCACCCCATTGATGTGGGTGATTTCCGTTATATTAGGTCCAAACCTTACTGTAAGTCAAAGGTGGAAGAACAGCAGATGAGGACGGAGCTCCAGCAGTGGTTATATGTGGGGTTATTAGTTCCTTCACAAAGACCTTGGTCTTCCCAGCTGTTGCTTATTATAAAAAAGGAGGTCATCGGATAGTTATGGACTACCAAAAGTTGAATAACCTCACAAAAAAGGATAGCTATCCTATCCCCCGCATTGACAATGCCCTGGCCCAACTCTCGGCTCTAACTTCTTTTCCGCTATGGACTTGGAAAGTGGCTATTGGCAAATGGAGCTTTCCTCTGAAGATCAGGAAAAATGTGCTCTCATTTGTAGTGAGGGTTTCACCTAACCAATCCAATTACCTCAAGGGTTGTATAACGCACCTGCATCTTTTCAGAGTGCAATAAACCACATTTTGTGGGACCCAAAGTTAACTTGTGTCATCATATATCTTGATAATATCACAGTGTTCTCACGAACATTCAACAAACATCTTGATCACCTGAAGGAGGTGTTTCAATGGTTATGCAAGTCAAATATCAAGTTGAAACCCTCAAAGTTTACCTTCTTCCAAAGAAAATTGGATTTCCATGAACACTCCATTTTCTGAGAAAAAAATCCAATCCATGAAAGATAAGGTTGAAGCAATCTCGAAAATGCCTCCCCTAAAAATCTAAGGAATATTCAGGTATTCCTAGGGATGATGGTGTATTACCATCAGTTTATTCCCAAGTTTGCCCAGATTAGTGAACCACTCGTTCATCTATTGACTAATAACACCCCTTTCTATTGGGGCGCTGAACAGAAAGCTGCTTTCAAGGCTTTGAAACAACAGCTACAACAACGTCCTATCCTGAGGCATCCCAAATACAATAAACCATTTATCCTGTTTACTGACGCTTTAGACTATGCCGTTAAGGCCATATTGGCTAATTAGATGAAAATGGTATAGATCATCCAGTATCTTATTTCAGTAAGATTTTGTCAAAAGCAGAACGCAACTATAGTGTAACTGAGAAGGAGTGCCTTGCCATTCAGTTAGCTGTGGAGCACAACCACCCTTTTTATAGGGACCGCCCTCACTGTGGTTACAGACCACGCTTCCCTAAAATGGTTGCAGAACATGAAGGATCCTACTGGCCGGTTAGCTCGCTGAGCTCTAAAGCTACAGCATTATGACATGAAGATCAAGCACCGAGCTGGAACCCATCATATGAAGGTTGATGGAATAAAATAACTACTAGTCCTTCACTTGGATAATAGTGAGGTGGAGAGGCTACATGACCTCTTAATGACCCCCAATGATAGGGAGGATGAGGAGGAGCCTGTACAGAGAATTTTTAGCCCGGCACTCTTCTAACAACAAAATGGAGAATGGGAAGCTGTATAAGCAGGTGGGGCAAAATGGATGCCTTACCTGTGGCCCTCAGAACGCATACCTGCTATCCTAGATGCTCACTCCACCCTAGGTCATGGAGGGGCAAAGAAAACTTATGAGTGGATTAAGGATCAGTACCATTGGTACAGAATTATATAATCTATTTTGATGTATTGGAAGCTTGCCATACATGTAAGAAGCAATCCGAGTTCAAGACTAGATATCAATATCAACCAACTACCCATCAACAACTGTCCACACCATCAATTTGGATGTAGTAAGTCCCCTTCCTCAGACTAATAGTGGAAAAAAATTTATCCTAGTAGCTATTGACCACTTCACTAGGCGGGTGGAAGTTGTAGCTCTCCCTGTACAAACAACCAAGGCCACAGCCACGTTTTTACATCAAAACACTTTCACTCAACATGGCTGCCCTAAGTATTACTCTGCAATAATGGTAAGAACTTCACCTTCAGAGTTGTTAAAGTCTTAGCCAAATCCATGGGGGCCCAAAAACTTTTCTCAGCTCAATATAATCCCTCCACCAATGGGACCGTCGAAAAAGCAAATGGAACCTTGGTTTCCATTTTACAAAAAATGGCTCTTTTGATCCTCTTCACTGGGATCATTACCTACCCAGTGCTCTAATGGCTTACCAGATTAGCTATCAACAGATCTTAAAACTTTCTCCATTCTGGGTCTTGTATGATCGGGAACCTAAAATACCTGCCCTTTTAGCAAAAGATGTATTCTCCTCTAGAGTTGAGGATCCTGAAAAAGTCTTAAGAAGATTGGCTCAGCATATCACTTGACTCCAGTCTGAGGTGATGACTAATTTAATGAAAATGGTGACTAAAGAAGGACAGGCTGCCAATGAGCTCTGAAGCTCTGCCTACATTCCAAGTATCTGACATGGTTTTATACTAGCATAACCGCATCACTCCTAGAAGCGGCAAACTTGGATCAATTTGGGAAGGTCCTTTCACCATTACCTACAAGAAAGGTAACGAGTACTCTATAAAGTCCTTTTCCATTGGATTATCATCAATTGTATACATGGCCAATTTTTATGGCCCTATTCTCCACCAACATCCTTGAGGGGGGTGATGTCAAACATTTGCCCTCCCAGTTGAAAAAGAAGAATGCTTTTGGTCAAAATTCTCTGAAAAGAAAAAGTGTCAGCCATTTGCAAGCTTGTGATAATGTTCCAATTGATTTAGTTAATGCTAATGCTAATATTGGCCAAAAGTCCCTGGTTGATTTTTGGTGAAACCCCACTAATTGTATTAACACCATTTCAAATCCTGCATGGGCAATAAACATAAAATTGAACTGTTGAATTATTCTGACCATGCGACGGAATTGGGGCAACCATTGGAAGGTACTTCCCCAACCACAAACAGGTTCTTCAAAGCACCTACTTGGGAACCACCCCCTTTTATAGGCTTGACAGTGGTCCCCTCAAGGTGCAATAAATTTCTCAGACAGGGATTGGATGAAGTTTATAAAATCGTTACCCCGCGGGTATGTTTTGGATAATAATTCCACTTCCATTGTCCAGCCAAAATGTGGTGAGTATCCTGAGTTTCAATAGGCTGCTTCCCCATATTTCCTTATTAAGACTAGTACAAGTTATTCTAACCTATCCTTGAATTCCCCTGACCCTCAATACAGTTTAGTTACTGATTAGTCAGATATCAGGAGGGATCTTTTTTCTTTTACCCCCACGCTTTAAATAAAAAAATAAAACCCAAAATTTATAGTAGCGCTTATTTTTAATTTAGTTAAAAACCTTTGTGGGATACAGCAGCATAAACACCATCGACACAAGTAAGCTGGATACCTACAGCATCCATGCTTATAAATTATATTATCCATAATAAACTTATTGGTAGTTAGAGCCCCAACATCTTAAATTGCTTTCACTTCCATCCATTTTGTCAGATGGTCAATAGCAACAATTATGTATTTGTTGCCTAGGCTACTCACAGACTTAGGGCCAACTACATCAATTGACATGATATGCCAGGCACATCCGGATTTGATCAAGCAATGTTTCACATCCAACTTCATAGACTTTGCAATTTAGCATGAATGTCATTTATTGAGTATATCTTAGATACCAAGTTTGCATGTAATCCCAATAGTACCTATATTAAATTAATTCTAGCGTTTTGGTCAATTCTCCATGACTGACGGCCTTGTGGGATTGTGTAATAATCTCCATTCAGTATGAAGGTTTTGAAAAAGTTTTGATGCTGCCCCTCAAGCTTGAGCTTGTATAAAACTCCATAATAATTTTTGGTGTCAGTTAATGCCTTTTCAATTGCCTTTAGCACTTCAGGTGGCAAATCCTCATACTTTTAAGTAATCATTTTTCATGAATCTCATTGGCCAAACTGCTCAGGACAGCTACAATAGGAAGTCACAATAATCTATCTGCATTTTGATGAGCCGCTCCAGCTTTATGAATAACTTCATAGTCATATTCCTTTAATTTCAGGGCCCAGTGGGCTAATAATCCCTCAGGCTCCCTAAAATTGTGAGCCATCATAATGAGCTGTGACACGTCACTACTTGAAACTTGGTGCCATGAATGTACACCTGAAATTTTTTACAAGCGTAGATGACAGATAAACATTCTTGCTCAGTCACTATATAATTACGCTCATGCTTATTCAGTGTCCTGCTGCAATAAGCGACTGGATGCTCCTCGCCATCTTTCCCTATCTAATATAGCAAACCCCCAATTCTAATCATCAAGCCGTCAGTTTGTATGATAAAAGGCCTGCTGAAATATGGATATCAGAGGGCAGGCGCCATGCTTTTTTTGGTTTTCAAAGCCTCAAAGGCTTGTCAGCACTCATATTCCCAGCAAAAACGAACTCCTCCTTGTAGTAAATGGAATAGGGGCTCAGTAATCCTCGTGAACCCTTCTACAAAGATTCAATAGTATCCACCACGCCTAAGAATAATTTGAACATACCTCATACTTGTCAGAAGTTTCATTTTTAATCACCTCCACCTTTTGAGGTTGTGGCCGCAAGCTCTTGGAATCAATAAAAAACCCTAGGTATTCCAATTTTTCTTTAAAGTATTACTTTTTTAGTACTAGATGGTCCCAACCCGAGGGGGGAATCATTAATGTTTCTTTAAAGTATTACATTTTATAGGTTTTATCTTCAGACTGGCCTTCAACAGCCATTTGAACACTTGTTCAAGGTGCTCCAAATGTTTGGAAAACGTTTGTGAAAAGACATTATTATCATCAAGATACACCATTACACAAGATAATTTAAGGTCCCCCAAAATTGTGCCATTGCATGCTGAAAGGTCGCCAGCGCATTGCACAGCCCCTGTAGCATGCGCATTGTTTGAAACTTCTCTTGTGTAGCAATTATCATTTACTTCTCCTGCTCCTATTGAGGCAGTTCAATTTGCCAATATCCTGAGATAAAGTCCATTGTGGTAAAGTACTTCACCCCTCCCAGATGGTCTAAAGCATCATCAATTCTGGGCAACAGATATGAATCCTTTTACATGATGGCATTGAGGTGTTAATAATCAATTATAACTCGATTACCGCCATCTTTTTTCTTTATGATTAAAACTGGACTGGCCCACGGGCTTTTAGAGGGCACAATCATTCCACTTTTCAGCAATTTGTCTAGCTCTTCTCCAACTATTTTGCCGCTAGCCTTGGGGCGCCAGATTGGCCTCATTCTAATAGGCACATGGTCCCTGGTGTCAACAAAATGCTGTACTCCTTTTGCACAACCTAAATCTTGGTCATATTTGGTGAAATTTCAGAGTATCATTCAAATAACTCTAGTGCTTCATCCTTCTGATGTTCTGATAATCTAGTAAATGATTCTCAGGGGATTACAGTATGTGCCCCAAGGCTTTAGGTTGGTAACCAAACTCAGATAAATCGCCAAATTTAACAGCTGCTTTTAACCCATTCATTGGAAACAGATTCCTGAATGCGACTACTTGATATTTCTTGACCTTAATAATTTGTCTGGTCAAGTATTCTAATAATACATCAATTTCCTCATGCCCCTGTATAAGTATTCCAGGCGCTACACTAGGTTCCATCTGAGAATGATTCCAAGGGGAAACAACCTCCCTCACATAGTTCTTCTGGAATATCCAGCGTGGTCCCAGTCCTCATAACCAGTTGATGTCCTGGAGCTATTGTCATATTCTTATTCACCCATAGAGGTATTTCTTAATTTTCATTTATAGCAGTTGGCATATGGCGGCTTTGATTTCCCCACTGAATATATCCTACTGGTATTATCCAATCATAATATACTTTTTTGATAAAGTTTCTGCAATGGCTAGTGGGCTTCATATTGCCATGAGAGTAATAAATTAAAAGTGATTAGACCAATATCATCAAGATGTTTTCTTTAAATTTCATGAGATACCATAGGTCCTTAGAAAACTAGTATAAATTAATATTTCATGGTTGGCATTTGGAAGCACTATTGCAGATGCAGCTACTATCAAAGCTCCAAATCGCAGTGGCAAGGCACTGTAAGCTCCTTCAAAGTTAGCGCTGTTGTAGCCCACAGTCTCATATTCCCATTTGTGGTCAATGTCTGGAGCAATTTTCAATTTTCTTTACCAACTTTGTGGAGACAATGTTTACAGGTGTTCCACTATCAACAATAGCTACAACTTTGATATTGTTGACCATAATATCCATGTAAGTGCACTCAGAGTAGTAAGAATCAATAGAGTTTACTAAGTGAATATGTGAATAACTCAAGGAGTCAATAGTGTGCTTCAGAGTATTTCCATTACTGGGACATTAATTGATGAATGTGTCAATTAGCATAGCTATATTCACCCCTTTCAAGATTGGGGTATCTGCTGCATTGCTCAGCCCTTCAGCTGGAATATCCTCAAGTATCTGTTGCACATACAGTTTAGCAACTACTTCAGAGGCTTCAGGTATGACAACCTTACTATGAGAGCGAATTAATGCAAGTACATTTGTAGAATCTTCACTTGATGCTAAAATAGAATTCTTTTCATTGGTAAACAAGGCCCATAGCCTGCATATACTTGTTAATCATGTGGGATTGATGTTTCAGCACAATAGAGCATCCCGCATCTATTGTGATTGTTCATTTCACTCCTCCTGCGCATTACCTGGAAGGACTACATTGACATTATGCTGACAGCATCAGGAAGCAAAGCTTCCTTTACAATTGCAATTATAGCAAGTAATCTAATTCATTGGGCGCGGGGCCCTTGTATTTGAGGTTTGCTCAGTTTTCACAGATGGATTGCTGCCAGTCTTCTTATTGGTTTTGAAGAATTTTCCAGAAGAAGCAGCAGGCCCTGATTTGTACCCAGTATTAGGAGGGCTGTAATTTTTTGAACATTTGCACAAATAATCAACCAATTCGGACGTTGTAAGGTTTTGCACAAAATCAGGCAATAAAGTATACAACAAATTTTGGTAAGGTTGTTTTGCATGTTGTGATGCAAGCTTAGCATCAAAATCGACCATAGCCTTTGCACCTAGGAGAACTTTAGCTTTGCAATAGAATTGATCCACAAAACACCAATCACTTCATCTTTCTTAAAGAAATTGTTCATAAACTTAGATTTTCTAGTTGGCATTCGTTCTGGACCTTCAAATTCACAAAGTACAGCCTCTTTGACTTCAGCGTAGGTTGGATTTTGTCAATGTGAGGCATAATTAACTTTATGCTCCACTAATCCAAGCAGTTGACCATAGTGGCCGCTTTTTTATGGTCACTGACCCCATACATGGCAATTTAGGCATTAGAAAAATGTGGTTATGCTTCCATTCTTGTCAAGAGCAGGCAGGTTTTCTGGTTTGTAATTATTATTTTCCCATCCATGGTTATCACAATTACATCGTTGTTGGCTTGAGCCAGGCACACTAAGGTGCTGAAGCATTGCATCATGGTTTGAGGTGTTGGGGTTGGCCAAAGCAACCATATTGCTAGGCATTTGTCAATGTGGCTCAGCATCCATTTCTGTAGCTATTTCGAAGCTTCATCCTCATAATGTTTGGAATAGTTTTAAGTCAAGTGGTTTGTGGCACACTGGCAAAGCCTGTCATCCAAGGCTCAGATTTGATTTTTGATTTCATTTTCAAAATTGATACAATTTCGATTTTTTAACTTTAAACGCAATTTCCTCATTCAAGCTAGTAGTTTGTAATTGCAGAAAGGAAATCACTTGTTCCTTTTCCTTAATTGCCTTCTTGCAATGGTCTACTTCTCCATGAAGAATATTGTTTGACTCATTAATAGAAGTAACTCTAATTAGAATTATTGATCTGCCAATTAAAATAAATAGAGCCTTAAATTTTTTCATTCTCCACCCGCTGGCCTTAAAATTATGTGTGCTAGTAGTTGATTTTTCAGTGTATTCATCCTTTATCTGCAAAATTTGGGCGCTCAGTCATTGATACTGGTCACAAAATTCATTGTTATGTTTAATTGCACCTTTGATCTTTGTGATTAAACCTCATGAAATTCGAAGCTTTCTAGGAAGTCTAATTAATATTGCTATCCCAATATTTGGTAACTCCTCTTTCCTCCATAAAGTTTTCAAAGATGGGATGCAATCTGTCATTTAACTCCTACTCTAATTCTTCTACCCAATCATTAGCCCAAGTGTCTAGATTTTTAACCTCCAAACTAGAACGGATCTCAGCGAAGTTGCCTCTAATTGCTCATTCAAGATTTGTCCCACCTGGCTGGAGTTGCATAAGAAGTTTACCAACTCGATGATGGCTGCATGATGGTGGGAAATTGTCATCTGAGAATTTCTAGAGGTGAGGTGTATAATTTAATTAAGTATTGAGCAATATTCTCTATCCCAATCAAAATGTTTCAGATTTGAGCTATACTCAATTGATGATGAGCTAGATATCACATCCACAACACATCTTGCTGTTGTTAACAATAAAAAGGATTGCTACTATTATCCACGGGCCCTTGTCCTATTTGATATCCTCTCTTATCAACTGATGTTCAAGATGTTCCAGCTCTTCATGTGAAAAGGGATCATTGGGGTAGTAATAATGGGTACATCATTACAACTAATCTGGGACGCGGACATTTCAGTAACCCCATCAGGCCCAGTAATGGTTCTGAATAATTGATTGAGATTGCTCCCCTGTTCAGCATGGTCACCATCTGCGTTCCCAGCCATGAGCGCCAATTGTTGAATTTTGGGCCTACTTCAGATGGGCTGGTTCTTCTTCTGGGATAAGTTGGAGTTTTGAGCGTCTATTGTATGAAGACAATAGATCAAATGGTGACAATATTCAAGATATAAACTCCTTAAAAATGACACTTTGAAGCTGTATTATTCTGTTGTTACTTGGACAATAAATCACTGCCCTGAACCTTCTGATCCCAAGTAAATTCTCAACTTAATACAACGTAATAGTATTAAATACAAAAAGCTTGTATATTAAACTATGAACTTGTGGTAATAATCGATTGTACTTTATTAGTATCAACTTGGAGATAATTTATAGGGTTTGATGTTAACCACATCTTACCCATGACACCTCATTTTTTCAATGACACTTAGCCAGATGAACGTGTAATAAGCTTGTCTGAGGGTCTACAATCATTTTGACTTGAGGGCATCTCACATGGCCTCAAGGTCAGTGTCAAACTCAAAAATATCTCAAAACAGCATTTATGACGCGTCTGAAAATAGCTGAACCAATGCTCCTTTCAAGCACTTGGTAGTACATAACAAGGCGAATCATACCACCAATTAGTAATTAATTGATCAAAAACTTGATCAGCATTAAAAACTAATTTTGATATAGGTCAACAAAGCCCATGAGCCCATGTGATCAAGTCAACTATTATTATCAAGTCCAGCTGTTGAGATTTTTGCCCATATTCCCAGCCTGCTAGATTAACTGGTATAACTAGGGGAAAATTCCCTAAAGTGAAGTGAATCAGAAATTGGTTGACCTGGATTTTGGAGGAACTACGTTTGGGGGATTTTGGAATATTTGCCTGGTTGTATCCATCAGGGATCAATCTGGATGAATACCTAATATCTCATTGGGTGAAGCTGCTGACAAAATAGGGGCATCTGATAGTGATTAACTATCAGATATACTGATTGGGTTTGGTCGGGTTTCATCACTGACTGATTGGGAATGTATGGTGAGCTGCAAGGCGAGTGATGCTACCTGCAACTAGTGAATCGATCAGTTGGTGAAATGACCTGCTATAATGGGTAAAAAGTCCCATTACCTAAGCAGGTCGCTAGCCAATTATGGTTGGTTCACTTGGATTGAGAGGAAAATGTTAGGGACACGTTTCTGACTCTTTCTGTTCGAGGTCTTGAGGATGTCCAACGATGGAATCCTCGCCAGGATGGGGAATACCATTGCTGCCAAGATGAGGAAGGGTGATTCAATGGCAACAGCTGCTGTTTCATCAAAGAGGTGTCAACCGAGGGTTAGATGGCTGAATCCCCTATAAATTCCCTAGGATTTACTATAATAAAGGAGGAAAGAAAAAAGATAGATAAAAAACAGATACAAATTAATACATTAAAACATTATTAGTTTTATTGTAGATTCAGTTATAGTTAGACTATCAGCATCCAGTGCAAAGTTCCATCTTAAGGATATTATTGCAGAAGGCAATAATTGGTAGACTCTCAGAGAGAAGAGTAGAGATCTGAGCGGGGATCTAGAGATGAAGGGAACCACAACTAAGGGATCTAAGCTGACTGTGTGTTGGGCTGAAGGAGACTGTCATCAGAGGATCTTGACAAAGATCAAGTGGACAGTATTATAGGGAACAAATCACTATGAGTATGACTATCAAGTATTTAATCAAAATACTGGCCAAAGCGTTGGGCCTAATAATAGTTCTAACTCAACTACAGATAATAGTCTCCATACTATTATCAGATAGTATATTCTTTACAACGCGAGGTGCACGAGGAAATCAAACCTGTGCAGTAAAAAGATTATTAGGGTTGACAACTGATAATCAACTCCTTAAGTAAATATTTACAAGTTGGTGCTCACTACAGGGGTAGTTGAGTAGAAGAATCCATTATAATGTTGTACAAAGAAGATGTACAATTTTGGAAATAAGTTACTGAAAAAGTAACAAAGATAGAACGTGAAGAGGATCACGTTCAATGGCATTCACCCAGATCAGCAAGGGAGCTCTGAGTGAAGCAAAATGAAGATACTCAAGTTCAGGAAAAAGAACTTGCAGCCTAGATATGGAACTATCTAGTGCTGCAAGGAAACCAGTTCCACCAGACATCTACTTGAGATGAAGAGTATCAGCAGGGTCAACTTGGGTTGGAATCGGGCCCACTGTAAAATAGTTCCAAGGAACAGCAGGATCAACTCAGGTTGAAATTGGATCCGCTTTAGATAGTCCTGAGGAGAGAATGTTTAGATAAAGCATTGGACAAAATAAGAAGCAATCAATCTGAAGAATTGGATTGCTATACCAATGAAGAGATGAAGCAAAATAGGAAATGATTGATCCAAGATAGTGGGGGAAATCATTTGATTTAATAACACTCAATCACTGGTCAGAAGTTGCTGGAGACGAGTTCATTAATTCTGGAGAGATTAGATGAACCTAACGAGGCCAGAACGACCTGTGTAGTTAAGGATAGCCATGAAGGCTGAAAATCGTTTTCAGAGGAAAAAACGAGCTGGATAATTGGATGAAACTGTTGTCTGACAAGATACAAAGATCCAAAAGCATCTGTTGACAAATAAGAGATGAAATTAGGGCCTGTTGGACGAATCTACAGTCAGGATTAAAAGGCCTAATTCAGGAGAACTGCCAAAAGTTGGCAAGTATGGCCTATACATGATAAGACAGCGCTGCTGGTCATATAAGAAAGAAAGGTCAATACTAATTGGTAGTATTAAGCCTAAGAGAAAATAATTTGCAATGTTCCCAACGGACCTCTGAACCATTAAATGGTTATGTCCTGAGATTTTGGTCAAGTCCCAGAAGGGGAACACTGAACCAAATGTCTGGTTAAATTTTATGAGGATAAGTTTTTGAACTATGGTAACTGGTAGGTTTAAGTACCCAGGACCCAGTTAAGATGAAGGAAAAGGAAGGACCTCTGAGCCTTTTGTAGGTTGCAAGTCCCATTGCAAAAGAAAAATACAAAAATATATAAAATATTAAAATATTGATTTTATGGTCTATGAGTTCATACCAAAGAAGCGACAAGAAATCCTGACAGCTGAATGGAGGAAATTCCACCTCGATGAGATGTAATTAATGGCAGGGGTAGCCAAAAAGTATTAACTATTGGTTGATTAAGAGCAACTCGCTGATCTATCAGAAGGCCAGGAAAAGGAGATGCTCAAATTATTGAAAAGTATTGGAGAAAATTCGCCCAAAAATGACCAGGAAGTTGGGATACACATGAAGTGAATTGCAAGGTCAATAATAAGGAAATCTGCTGATCAGGCATAATTGAGATGATTCTACAGTTTAGGGTCTCTCAATGAAATAGGATTACCACCTGGGGCGGCCAAAAGCATCAACCTATTGGATGATTGAGAGCAGCTCGCAGATCTGCCAGAAGGACAGAAAGAGGAGTTGATCAAATTATTTAAGAGATATCAGGAAGTATACACTCAGGATGACCATGATTTGGGATGCGCACAAGGAGTAATTCACAAGGTTGACACCGGGGAAAATCTACTGATAAAAATGAGGTTGATCTGAAGATTGAAAGCTGCCAAAGCAGTAGTGGAAGATGAGATCAGTAAAATAGTAAAGCATGGGCTTCTAGTTCTGTTGTCAAGTCCCTGGGCAAGCCCGATTCTAATCATAAAGAAAAAAGATGGATCAAATTGGGTAGTGATTGACTATTGGAGGCTGAATAAAATTACAAAGAAGGATTCATATCCCCTACCGAGGATTGACAATGTGCTGGATCAATTAGGAGAAGCAAAGTATCTATCAGCAATGTACCTAATCTTGGGATACTGGCAGATTGACTTGCCAGAAGAAGACTAAGAAAAATGTGTGATTATCACCACACAGGGGTTATACCAGCTGACTAGGATGCCCCAGGGTCTTTGTAATGCGCCTGCAACGTTTCAGAGGGCCATGGACGCGATATTTGGCGACCTGAATTTGTCTGGCGTCCTGGTATATCTGGATAATATCAATGTGTTCAGTAGAACCTTTACTGATCACCTGCACCACTTGGAGGAAAATTTTAAGAGACTGTCCGCGGCTAACCTGAAGATCAAGCCATGGAAGTGCCACTTCTATAAGAAAGAGCTTAAATATTTGGGATTTGTGATTAATGCAAATGGATTGCAGCTGCAACCCCAGAAGATAGCAGCTATTGAGCGCATGGCTGTGCCAAAGAGTGTCCAAGACATCCAAGTACTCCTTGGGATGGTCAGATACTACAGAAGATTTATTTGGAACTTCACCTGAATAGCTGAGCCTTTGTTTCATTTATTAAAGGATCTGAAAAAAGGATTCATATGGAATGAAGAGGCCTAGGACTCCCTTGATGAGTTACGCCAGTATCTGATAAATATGTCAATCTTGAAATATCTGAATTTCAGTTGGGAGTTTATCATTAAAACTGATGCTTTGTTGATGGTGATCGATGCTGTACTGAGCCAAGTAGATGAACTTGGGGATGAACATCCGGTGGCATATGTGAGCTGGACACTCTCAGCTGCTGAGAGGAATTACACCGTGAATGAGCATGAATGCCTTGTGGTCATTTACGCCTGTAAGCAGTTTTGGGTGTATGTCCATGGAACGCACTTTAAGGTGGTGATGGACCACTCTTTGCTGCATTGGCTGCACAATTTACAGGAACCTGAAGGATGACTGGTCCAATGGGCACTTAAGCTTCAGGCTTACGATTATGAGATAGTCCACCAAGTGGGGGCTTCTCACCAGAACGCGGATGGCTTATCACAGTTACCAATGGTCCAGTTGATATATCTGCAGGCGGATGAGCTATTCCAGAGAATGGTCGAAGGAAGAATTAAGGATGAGCCTCAAGAAATCCAAGGTGCGCTTTGAAAAGCGATGGAAAACACCAAGATCATGGATGTACAAGTATTCAAGGTGATAAATGGGAAATGATTATTATTTCTGAAACTGTTGGAAAGAGCAGCAATAGTTCAAGCATCTCATAAGGTTGTCAGGTACAGAGGCCTGAGAAAAAAAACCAACCATATTTGCCAGTATTATTACTGGGAATCATTTAACTATGATGTCACAGATCATCTGGAATATTGCGTGGAATGCCAACTGCATAAACCACACAAGAATACAACTGGATACTGACTGGTCCGACCTGGATTTGCATGGCACATGGTGTTATTGATGTGATGGGACCACTGGCGATGAGCACAGGAGGAGTGAAGTACATCATAGTAGCTATTGACCATCTGGCGAGATGGGTTGAAACAAAAGCTCCAACTAGAGTTGACGCTACCAGTACTGTGAGATTCATCCTGGATCAAGTAGTATACCAGCTTGGATGTCCACAAGTTATACTGAGCAATAATGGGACCAACTTCACATCTCATGTGATCCTGAGGCTAAACAAAATAATGGGGATCTGGGGAGTCATGTCAGCACCATACTGGCTGGAGACGAATGGACTGGTAGAACGGGTCAATGGGACGCTGGCCACAATGCTGAGGAAGATAGTCACAGGGAGAACTTCTGCGTGGGGAACATACCTGAGTTCAGTAATGTTCGCCTACAACCTCAGTCATCATATGGCGACTGGAAAGATGCCATTTGAATTAATTTATGAGAGGAAGGCCGCGTTGTCACCAATATTATATTTAGTAGTAGAACCTATGTTGGGGATGAGTACCAAACAATACCTGAACTGATTGACGAGTATACTGATCAATATGAAATTGCAAGCATTCAATACAATCTTGAAGAAAAGGATACAAGTGAAATTGACAGATAATAAGGAATTGACTGCCATTAGAAGAATATCAAATAGGAGAAAGAGTCGCCTATTGCAATATTCATGGTTTCAGATAAAGAAACAGATTAGATGCATTATGGTCAGGTCTATTCAAAGTAATCACCAAGATGGTGACCAATGCTTACTCCATAAAGTATCTTATGGATGGAAGTGTAGTAAATTGAGTCCACGCTAAGTATCTAAAGTATTGGATTGAAGAAAAAAAATAAAAGAGTTCCCAAAGGACTGATGAACCATTAAGTTGGTCATGTCCTGATGATTAGGTCAAGTCTGAAAAAAGGACCCTAAACCAATCTAGATGGTTAAGTATGAAAAAAGGACCTCTGAACCATAGAAAACTGGTAGGTTTAAGTTCCCAGGATCCAGTTTGGGGGGAAAAGATGGACCTCTGAACCGAAACAAGGTCAAGTCCCATGAAAAAAATTGATAAAAGATAAAGGGAAAAAGGAATAAAAATATGAAAAAACTTTTAAATGCATAGAAAAAAAACTGATATATTTTTATAATTTTTTTATTTCTATTGGTTGTCCTCAGTACGGGGATGATTCCACCTATGTCACCTCTTGGGGGAGGGAGGATGGATCACAGTAGGAAGAAATAGCCCATTGAAATTGATGTGCAATTAAACACTTGTGTGGGATCAACCGATGGATGCCACAAATTCTTTGTTAAAATGAGAATTTACTATATAAATAAAAGTAATAGATAACGCTTTGTTAAAGTTTTTTATGTTTCTAATGTTTAAGCAGGGCCAAACTAAAAAGGTCCTTTTCTCAATACTAGTATTTTCTATTTAAACTAGTTTGAATTTTGAGACCATGGGTATTTGAGGCAAAAGTATATAAAGATGAGTCATACAAATTAGGAAATATAGGCTTTCACCTATCAGATCAAAGATAAATATTTTAAAGGCAAAACTGACCCATGTGGTAATGATTTAATGAATTGTATCTAATCACCAGCAAGTAAAATCTTCTCACCTTGGCGGTGGTCAGACTCATGTGGTAATGATTGGTTAATTTGCACCCTATTATCATCAAGTAAAATCTTTTCACCTCGGAGGTGATCAAACCCATGTGGTAACAAACACCCCAAATTTGGCCAAAAAGTTGGAGTAATCCTATTATTAGTTATTACCATTTTAAGCCTTTTTTGTTACAAACCATATTTTTCCAATAGTTAGGATTCCACCAAGAATCCGCCAAGGTCTTTTCGCTGTGGGTACTCATATTGTTGATAACCACAATATTATTTGAAGATTGGGCAGGTGATGGGCCAATCATGGTAGCAGATTTGTGGGCACTTGTACCTCCAAAATTCTTTTTCTTAAGTCGAGAAGGAGATTGTCCAACATTGCTCCCTCAAGAATGTTGGGAGGGTGTAGGGTCATAGGAAGCGGCCATGTACCCATTTTATAATAATTCCTGTAGCCAAAGACTTTATAGAATACTCATTTCCTCTCTTATACATGATGGTAAATGGCCCCTCCCAGATTGATCAAGTTTGCCACTATGGGGAGTTATGTGATTGTGTTAATATAGGACCATATCTGACACTTGGTATGAAGGTAGAGGAGCTCAGAGCTCATTAGCAGCTTGGCCTTCTTTAGTAACCATTTTCCTGAGGCTGATATAATTTATAGGTAAGGTGGGAAGCGGGTACTCAACCATGCAAGAGTATTACTTCTTGCTGGGTTCATTATTGGCTAGAACTAAGGGCACCATAATTGAGCAATGACAAGAACCCCTGCTTCATATTGATAATGCCATCACCTATTCAATCATAAACTGAGTACCTATAAGCATATCATAAGCATTATTATCCAAAGCCACTGCAGGGGCTGATAGAATAAGCTTCCCAATATGAATGGGAAGGGACGAGTAACCACCCAGTGCGCAGGTGTTTTTAGGAAAAGCAGTTCCAAAGTCTTGGATTTGTACTCCAAGTCAGGTACAGAGTTTGATCTTTTTCATCAACTTGGAGGAGATTACATTCGAGGGAGCCTGTGTCTAAAATAGCCATCACCTGAACTTTTTGGATAACCACTTCGACCTTTGTGAGTATTCCCCCAAAAGTGGGCGATGGCACTAAGACCTCCTTAAAAAGATGGAAAAATGGAGGTTTTGCACGCATCCTCAGGGTAATTTTTTTGGATGGACTGCATAGTATGGCCATGCTGGATATGGCGAATAAGGTGAGACAACACCTCATCTGCGTCACTGGTTGTATTGATAATGACTGGCTCACCCTAGAACTTAGCAGAGATAAATCTCTTCAGGTATGGTGGCTTCATCTACTCCTCCAACATTCAAGCAATTGGGGACTTCCACTTCAGCAGGTACTCCTACAAAGTAATAGCTGACCTCATCCGTACCCCCCTCAGAATCATCCCCTGGGGTATTATTAATGCGAGGTACTGGCATAAGTTGTTTAGATGAGTCAGGCACATGAGATTTGTCAGCAATAGGTGTGCCTTTCCTATGCTGACATTTCTTTTCTCTGCTCCTGTTCCTTGGCGTCAGCTTTCTTTCCACACAGCCTCCTTGTGTCCAAACTTGTTGCAGTATTTGCACTGAGGGCGTTCAGGACGTTTTGCTTTGGGGTTTTGCTCTTCAGGGCCCATTATCAGAAGGGGCTCCTTCTTGTCTTCAATAGCTAAGGCCCGAGGCTTAGGCTTTGAATCCTCAATGGTTAAAACGTGAGGACGAGATACTGCTCCGCGTGAAACTTCAGGCTTATGGAAACCAGCAACATCTATTAACGCCTCCTCGATATCTTGAATGGTATGGAAATAGTGTTTAACTGAGGTGATGTGCATTTCTAGCGATGGGTAATTAGCCACTCCAGTTAAAACAGCGACTACAGCATCATCCAAAGTCAACATCTTTGAAGTTAACAACGTTTTGCTTCCATATAAAATCGTTCTGCAAAGGCGACTACTGACTCTCCCCTTTTCAGATACTCATATGCATAAAAGCTTGCTTTTTCATACTTAAAGCCTGTTTTGAACAAACGTGTTTATGAGGTCCTCTTTAACTTCCGGACCAGGTGCTAAGAGCATCCATATGTGGGATCATCACCTCCTGTGCCATGCGGCCCAAACAGGAAAGGATATGTTTGGCCTTCTGACGATCAGTTGCCCTTTCCATAGCTGCTTCATAAACGTATAAAAACGAAGCAATGCTACCCTCGTTGGGGATAAACTTGTCTTTAAACGTTGGTTTGAATGAATTATAGTCATTCCCAGTAAGGGTATGAATAGCTGGAGCTTCTGCTTCTGAGGTTTCAGAGCGGTAGCTTAACTGATCAAAAGGTCCACAAAGGGCAATCGAACTGATCATGCATGGCCTCAAGCCAGGTTTCCATTTTAGAGAGGGGCTTCTAGGGGCCCAGATTCACATAATCTCAGTCAAGCTTCAATCCCTGATTTTGAGTTTTAAAATCTTCCGCTCGGCTCTCCATTGCAGTGACTTGAAAATGGGTTGTGACACCGATTAAGCTTAAGTTTAATTGAGCAGTTTCCACACAGCTTTTCGGTGGTTCTTCATCTCTTCTTTCATTTGTTTACACCCTTCATCGTCATGAGAGTGGTATCTGGGGCCTTGTACTCCCTCCCTTAATCTGTTCATACTTCTGCTCAACCTGCGTTAGTTGACTAATTACTTCCTTCAACAGCACAGGGCTTTCCAGCAAGCTTTACCACTTTGCTTCAGTTTGCATTCAGTCAGGCGTTGTGCTAAATTTTTGGTATTTTCAAGCTTTGAGAGCTAGCTCCTTTCCTAGCTGAATAACCTTGGCCGCGAGGGTGGTGGTGGCGCTAGATGGTTCAAGCAACAGATGACGTTCAAGCTTATTAACACACAAAGGCCTGAATTCACTATCCGCTCCACCACAGCCACATGCTGTTCATATTCATCTTGAAGGATGGAGTCAGGGGCTGTAAAAGTCACATGGTGCATCTGCTCATTGTGCTTTTCAAGTTCTTTAGAAAACTCTTCCAACAACGAGCGGGTGCTAGTGGAGGAAGCATTCAGTTCATCCCAGAATATCTTCATGACCTCTCAACATACTTTACAATCCCAGTGTCCATAGTAGCAAGTCGATCATGCAGCTGTATGATGAAGTTATGATTAGCTTCCACACAAGATCTAACTGCTCTGAGATGTTTGGAGGTCAGTTGATACAACTTATCATAGGCTAAATTCAGAGCTGCATGATCGACTTGCTACTATGGA